>BOPP01000129.1:832784-846458 GCA_017312745.1 Gryllus bimaculatus
GCCTCGCCTCGCCTCGCCGCGCCGTGGCGCCGGCGCCGCCTCTCAAGCGACCACTTGCTTCGCAGGGTCTTCTGCGGAGGCAGAGACGTCGACGGACTGCGACTATGACCGGTGACCCCGCGCCGCAGCGCGGGCGCCCCCTGCTGCCTTGTAAATTATATTGTACATACGACTTTTCAACTGTAACGGCACTACCATAATAAAAAATTGTAACAGCGGAAATTGTACGTCTTAGAAAGCGTTTTATTTGTACTTCCATATTCCTTCAGCACTATATAAAGACCAAAAATTAAAAGGTTAGGTCTGTGAAAGAGTAACATGCATTTTCAGGAAGACAAAGCTTTCAACACTTTCATGGTATTTCAATAAACAATGCAAGTCATGACTCACAATGAAATCAAATTCTCTCTATACAAGTAAAAATGTGAACCGAAGAATGATTAAAAAGATCTCAATGAGACAGCACGTATGTATAGTGCATCTATAGGAACATATTGTCACGTAATAAATGATACTTAAAAAATGAAAAATAGTTAATGAATAAATGACAAATACATTAATAACTCATAAAATTTCACTAGGCAAATTATTTGGAGGTTATTTATTGCTTTAGAAAAGTGCATCACGTCATTATCTTCAGCAATTATAACCTAGGTCTTAAAGATGTTATTTTGATTGAAAAAACTGCAATTCTCAAATAGTAAATGATGTAAAAGATATTTTGAAACACTGAATAAATACATGGATGTAAACAAGAAATTCGAGTACTCTTAAATACTCTAATCAAGAACCTAAAGATTTTCATAATGGTGAAAATATTTGTGTCTCATAAACGACTTACTAACAAATAAAATATTTTATCTAGTGAGAAGAGGTTTTCTCAAAATGAATTGCCATTGTACACTTGCTTCACATTCAGTGTCCTACATAATTGTACTTACTAAAAGCTGATGACAAAAGGTTTTTTCTTTATAACTGAAGACGAAAGGAATGTTATGGAAGCTAGCACCTTCCAAAACTAGTATTTCGCTAATGAGAGAGACCTTGCGGTTATTACCTGTGTCTAGTATTCGTTACCAGAAAGGTCATTTGTCGGTCAGAACCGTACACAAGTGAAGGAATAGGAAGTTGCCCTCATAAATATGTAGCGTTCCCGTGGATGCTCTCTCTACCAGCGAAGATTCTCTCCTTGAGAGTGGATGTCTGGCGGGCTCGGCGAAAAGACTAACGGAAATTCAGAATGTTTTTATTGAGGAAGTTATTAAATGCTCCTGCACCCAACTCATACGAATGAATAGTTTGCATTGTTTTAATTTTAACAGACGTTGCTGTAAGTTTTGAAACTAACAAAGGGCAAAGAATTAAGAAAAACAAACAAAGCATTTATAAGTATTGTATTACTACTTGCTATTTTTTCTTCTCTGAAAAACCTGTAAAGTAGCGAAATATTACGTGTAAATGATGGTGTTACATAATCTTAAATAAAAGATTCTGTCGTCAATATAAATTATAAAAATTGAATTTACTTTTCAATAACTCGCACCCGAAAATTTTTTGGCGTACGAATAAATTAAAGGTTAGGCAACGTTAAGAGCCGAGTCCGGCATTTTGAAATACGTGCGTCAAAGACACTTTGTACGGCTTGCGTAACATTATTTTTAGTACGAATTCATGGAAACTTACAAGTAAATTTTGTTAAGATCATTCTTAATATGCAAGGCGATAGCTACTCTGATTCATGCGGCTGCAGTGTCTTGTTTACTTTGCAGTATTCAGATTTCGTATGGCCATAACATCATTGCGACACGCGTACGGCAAAGTTGCACTTTCCAATCAAAAAATAGTACTTTTAAGTGAACTTGGTTGTCACGCACGAGTGATGAAAAAAATATTTTAAAACGCACGATTCTCACGTAATTATTTTACATGTAATACAACCTTCCGAAGATAATTTTCCAGCAAATTTGTCATATAAATGCACTAATGGTACGACTGCTTTTATTTTTTGCGGAATAATATATATCACGTACGGTGAAGAATGGGTGTGGGTGCTGGCCATCAAGCAAAGTTCCTACCCTTGTAACCAACCGGCATTCACGCTATTTTCGTCATTCTATGAGTTTGTTATTCGCTCAACCCCCCCTCCAAAAAAAAAACCCTTATTGGCTCGATACTTGTTCATGTGTTTCGGAATGTGCGTACCCTGAGTAGGACTCTCGCCCGCATTTATTACTTAATAAGCCCGCTCTTATTAAGTTTGGATTAAAATCCAAGATTTGGACTGCAAGCTAATTCAGTCACTGAAATAATTGCTCGGCCAGGTAACAAGAAGTACCCAAGCTTCTGATATCTAAGCATACCAAATCAAACAATGTGGAGATCAACAAATAAAATAAGATAAAATAAATTACAAAATAAAACACAAAACTAAGTCACAATTGGGTTTCGAGTCATAGCTGGTGTTAAAAGACAATTTGACGCAAATTATTTGACATTTTTGAATTAAATACAACATATTTAGAAGGTTGCAATTTTGTAGGTTAGGTACAAAAATTTTGATTTCACTGAAGCGTGCAACTTGGACCTTATAGTAAAATAAATTAAATTAGCTTAAATAGAACATTTAGATAAAAAATCTTTTGCCATGAAGTGCATAAACATTTTATGCTACACTTTTTACAACCTAGTTCAAAGACTTGAACGTACACCAAAATTAAGTTTGATCATTTCATAATTTCGTAACGAAAACAGAGAATTTTGGCTGACCGGAATGTTGACGTTCTCCAATACATCGCAACGGAGATGAGAAGCGCTCGCTTCTCGTGGTCGCGTGACGCGGCACGTGTTTGCCGTCGCGCACGTGCGCACGCAGCCCCGCGACACGCGAGCCGTCTCGCAAGGGCCGTGTTAACTGTTTGCGGGATCCGTGACGCTACCCAACAGGGAACTCTCTACCGCATAAAAAGGGCTGGGCAAAATGCTTTAAATTTAGTATTTAAATACTTCGCCAAAATACTTAACAAATAAGTATTTAAATACGTATTCTAAATACGTTTGGTTTTCGTAGGCAAAATGAACACGTATTTAAAATTATTGAAGTACTCAAAATAATTTTTCTTTTTCTGAATAGCAATGTTTAAAAGATTTTTGAATAATTATAATGTCAATTGTAGGATAAAACTGTATCAAAGTTTAGCTAGAAAATTTATTAGGCTCACTAATAGAACTAATAATTGAAACCAACTATGAATTTGAAGTTAGAAAAAGTAAAGAAACAAAATTGAGTATTTCTGTTGGCTGTGCGTTTCACAAGGTAGTTGGGTATTAGGTAAATTGGAGGAACTCCAAGTGTATTTTGTAGGTGTTCATCATTTTCTGTGGCAAAGGAATTATTTTGTGTGTTCTATCTTGTACACTTAATTTTACTATCGAGATTTCAGAGCGTTTGACCAAGGTATTCCAGAGAGTGTTATTTGTTGTCGATAGAGTGATAAGAAATATGATACAGCCTGCACCTTTTTAAATTGAACAAGAAAGGAGATCATAATACTTTATGATTTTCATATGACAATATGTATGATATGACAGAGGACTATTAGGTAAAAAAGGAAAACGTTCTTCAGGAAGTTTTGATGTCTCTGCAGAGTATCTGCCTAGGAGGATTTACGGTTCAAGTCCCGACGTTGGAAGCATTTTCAAAACTAGCTAGATAGCCAGGTCGAATTCTGCCGCTGGGTGGAGAATTCTAGCGGGCGGCTGCCCTGATCACTAGTCTTTCGTGGCTTCTCAGAACAATAGCAGGCGACTGCCGCAGCAGTACCCTAACAAACGAACAACGGACCGCGCGCGATCTTCCCTTCGTCTTTCTTGTCCTATTCTCACCCCTTACCTCTACACACTTACACGTATACGCACTACACTACCGTACATGTCGGGAGACCAGCCGTGAGCTTAGAGCTTGGCCCGACTGAGGCGGTGCATCGCTGGTAGGTAATACCTGGACGAGGAAAACTGGCCAGCCGCAAAACTACTCGCAAAAGCAAGCGGACATGTAAGGCGGCGCCGCATCATACCATCTAGCGAGCGCAGAACTTACTGTGCCAAACAAAATGCGCCACACTCATGAGACGTATGACCATAGCAATTGATGACCCCGAAAACATGAAATAATCAACCAATCCAGTAAGTTTGATTGCTTCAGCAACCAAGTAGACAGGAGCAAAGGCGCGGTGCTTGAGGTTGGTTCGGTTCCGCTCTGAACGGCCCTGGGCCTGCGCTGTTGGAAGTCAGCGGGGTGGGGGGGAGGGGGGGCGGAGTGTGAGAATCGCGAGGTGCAGGCGCTTTACGACGGGATGCGCACTCGGCCGCCGCGCGGCGCTCGTCGGCTGTTTGCTGTCTCGAAGACACACCGGCCGACAACGAACACTGGAACGTTATGTCGGTCGGGTTGGTCGCAGGTGAAGTGGCGGAGATTGGTCGGGTTCGAGTCCCGACATGAGCGTATCGCGTGAGGCACAACTGGGATCCTTTGGGAACATTCCCTGCCTCTGATCTCTTCATACGAGACATACCTCTTTTTGAGCGCTTGCAACTTGATAATATTGTCTTAAACAAACGCTGTTAATGGCTTACAAAAACCCAAGTTTTTCTGGCGTTTTCGTATAATTAGCAAGTTACAACATTCTGCAAATCTGAATAGAAAAAATAATAAATCATTAAAGAAATTATCGGCTCTGTTACGAGTTATGTTGCTATAAAACTTCAATTTACAAAAATTGAATATTTTATAAACTTTTTGCGTTAACAATTCATTTTGGCCAAACGTAATCGAAATGTAGATACGTGAGACAAATTCAGGGCACCCCACTAAAATTGATTTATTGTTTGTGTGTTTCAAAATTGTGTATTGTGTGTTTTAAAATTATGTTTAAGGATTGTGCACGGGGCAAATGAAAAACAAACAAATAAATAAAGTAGATTTATGTCCAACTTACCCCTCTTTGCAGTAATAATCCTGTAATTCTATTTGAAAGCGAATGTCATGTTTTAAAATAATGATGTATAATAATATACAGTTGTATTTCTTTTTTCTTTTTTTCAAGGTTGCTCAAGATTCTTAGAATGCGTTAAATTTGCCTTCTCATGAAATTACAAGTAACGAATTCGGAAAGAAAATATACAATTTGTTCATGATCAAATGTTTATCAGCAAACCAATGTAGTGACGTAGAGTGCAATGGCCCTTAGGGCCACCACAACATTCAAGCCAATTAATAAGGTCCCACTCGGGACTTCCTCCGCCCGCGCACGCTTGAACGTCTGGCAGGTGAAGATCGTGAACAAGCTGTAGAAACAAAGCCGTGCCACGAGCGGAACAGGTGATGGAATGAAAATCACAAGACACGGTGTTCGCGGAGGGAAGGGCCAGACATGCCGAGCGATGCGTAATGACCACTGTGTTTGAAAGTGGGCCTCTGACCAGGGACAGCCAGGCGGTAAACGGTGGAATGTGAACAACAATGGCCGGAAGTGTGTGGGCAGTACGGTGAAATGGATGATCCGTCGGTGCAGTGAGAAGAAGGCTTTCCCAGGAGGCAGGGCGGTGGACATCGGCAGAGGGCAGGACATGATAGCAATCGTGGCCATTGCGTGGTGCGACGCAGTGCTGGGGCGGTGCCGTGGATCTGTAGGACGATCGGTCTGGGGATTGGAGAAGGGCGACGGTCTGAATATGGAGAAGCGCTTAGTGGGTGGAGAGGAAAAGGAACTGGTGGAGGTGGAAGAGGCGATGGAGGAAAGCCGGGCGGACGATGTGCCAGGTATCTGGAGATTGGGGAAGACGGAGAAGATGGTTGGAGGGCCAGTGGAGATGACGGAGGCGGGAGGGTGATGGTGGCTGGGAGGTTGAAAACCGAGCTGTTGGGGCAGGCAAGGAAGACTGTTGGAAATTGGTGGCGGCGGGGAAGTTAGGAGGGGGCAGTGGACGCTTGGGCAGTATGAGTGGGAGGCCGTATTTGCATGCAGGGAAGTGACAGTGAGATGGTGAGAGGAGACGGAAGACAAGGGAGGTATGGAGAAGGACAGGTAGTGAAGCGGTGCAAAATGGGGGAGGCGTGGGAGGTGGGAGCCAAGTGGGGAGGTGGGAGGTGGATGCAAGTGGGTGGAGGTGGGAGGTGGAGCAAAGTGGGGGAGTGGGAGGTGGAGCAAGTGCGAAGGTGGGCGCTCGGGAGCGGCGGTGGAGTGGGGAAGACAGAAAAGGCAAGGTAGTCGGAGTAGACGGGGTAGCAGGGGCGGCTGGGCCGCGGTGGAGGCCATGGACATGGGGGATGGTGGCGGAAAAGATGGAGTCCTGGAGGCGGCGGAGGAAAAAGCGGAGGAGATAATGGTACAGGAGGGGAAGATGGGGTAGACGGTAGGGGCAGATGAGGCAGTACAGGCGGTGGCGGCAATGGTAGTAGAGGAGTTGTCATTGGCTGTGAGCTAGGCTGACAGTTGTGAAGGCAGAGTCACATTTGCTATATCACCCGTTGTAAAGTCTGTGGCGGCGTTGGGAATAGAACTTGCGGTACCGAATTAAACAAGAAACGCGTGCGTGCACTGGGAAAGGTCGCTGCACGCGGGGGCTATCGGGTGGTAAGTGGAAACGGAAACGAAGTTGTCTAGCCCCTCAGACGTGCACGAAGGGGGGAATTTGAAGCCATCGAACTCTTGGAGGATTGTCGGCCATCTCAAGCAAATGGTCGTTGCCCTAGTTGCGAAGAGTCAAGGAATAATTTGCTTCATACTTCTTTCAATAATCAACTATTGTTATTATCAAAGGTTTCGAAAGTTTCAAATTGTTATTTTTCTGGCTGCACGTTACCACATACTGGCCTCTTTTACAAATTATATTTTCCATATTGAAGAACCAAAGTAGAAATCTTTACCGACAATTTTTTCTCTTAAAATTATAGCAATGTCATTCGTCAATGACTTTTTTGAAAAGTCAATTAAAATCATTGTCAAATTTAAAAATTGTGAAATTTTGAAAATGTCTGTTCGAAATTATTTGACAGAAAATTGAGTTCGGAAAATGACAATATTTTCTCGAAGAGAAAATTTGAATGTCTCGTCACTTTCTAATGCGTGTATTGGAGTACAGTACCGTACACAGGAAAAAATTGCGCCCCTTTATGGAATAAGAGATGAACTGTTGAAACCCTTACAGAATTATGCAATGGGATGTATATTACAAATGACAGAAAGAATTTTAAGATGTCGTACGTTTAGAAATAGATTTAGTAAGTTAATTTAGATATTACAGTGTGCGTAGGCCCACGGATCATAAAAAAATTAAAGAAAGAAGTTAATCAAATCATAATTTAAAAAACACTAACAGATGTAAAATTTCGAATAGAGTACAGCAACCATGATGCACAAATTCTAACAATAATAAAAAACGCAAACCTAAACGTAAATTTAAAAGAAGCACAAGCTGTTGGCTGTTGACGTATTCTATTTATGTACTTCTTAATTCAAATCAGAAAATATTTTGATGATTATATGGAATGGGTATTTGCTTTTTATTTTCGTATTATCAACTAAGTTTCTGTAGAGCGTGAAATCGGAGAGTACTGGGACCTGTAGAAAACAACAACAAAACATAGAGAAGAGATATGTATTGGACTAATTGCAGAAAGTTAATTATTTGTACAGAATTTGTTCGAATCATACCAAGGTCCATTTGTTACTATCTTAAGGTATTGATTTAGATTATTTCCAATTTTTAAACGTTTGTTTTAGATGCATTTAGTAAATGCACTATTGAAAGAAAAATGGCTGCTTCTATTGTGATGTGATTTTGATTTGGTTGGATTGATTTTTGAACATATATTATTTTCCTTCAGCCTTTTTCTGATCTCTTCATTTCTGTAACTGTCCGTTTTGTTATTCCAGTCAGGTGTCTTAGGATCATCTGAACTGATTCTAATTTTTAAAAGTATTAAAAAGAGAATTGTATAGCTTGGTCATATATCACACATCAAAACATTACCTGCTCTAAGAATCTTATTTCGAGAATCCATATTAGGTTGCTGATTCTCCAGGGCCACCAACTCGGGAAGACCTTATGCCATGTAATTCATCATATTACAAGCATTTACAAACCTGTTTTTCTCGCCCCTCTTTGCCTACGGCACTTTTCTATGTGCTTCACTTGTTGCGTTAGATATGAAAGGTGGAAATCCACTGGTGACATGAAACTGACAAATGGTTTCCTCAATTAACGTCTAAAAGTATGACCATCCATATGATCACAGTAATTCACTACTCTATCTCTCACAGAAGCACATGTGTATGTCAGGAAGTAAATACTGAAAGGCTCAGGTAGTAGAAGTCCTTGGAATTGTCCCTTTCAACTGTTTCAATTTTCCTTTTGAATTTGAGATTACATAAGACACGAGAATTTTCGAATTCCAATTCTGTTTATTTATTAGTATACACGTAAGGTTTTATTTTATTTATTTATTTACTTCAAAAACCAGTTAAAAACTGTGTGTAAAAGGACGAATTTTGTCCTAAGTAATAGCAATAGTACATAATAAATAGGCATAAGTGCCTTTTTATCAAAATTTGAGCGATGATACAATATTTTTCTCTGTATAATTACGCGTAAAATTGTGATGTTCATATCACGTACATGTGAATGAGTGACAAACAGAATGGGGTAAGTGATATTTTATAAATTCTCAGAAATCTGTTTATTTAAGCCAATATTACTGTAAAGTCGTGGTGATTTGTTTCGTCATTAAAACCACGGATTTTCAATTGTTCATTAAAACCACGAAAATACATTTCCACTAAAATATAGAATAAAATAAACACTTTTTCTCAGAATTTATAAAATTTCACTTACACCGATCTGGTTTTCACCCATTCATGTATTCATAAATGCATCAGAAAAAGTGTTTAATTTAATAATTTTGTTGGTAAATAATGGTCCTTATTTTTCATTCCATTAATGTATAAGTCTGCTTCAGTTCATACAAAATCACACTTGTGAAAAAATTTGGCATTTCGCGATGTGTATCTTTTTAAAATGCTCTCTCCACGTTAACAGTCACACTAAATATTACGAAGCACTCCTTACAAGTGAATTTCTTTACCAAATGTTTTCTCGAACGAAACTGAGTGTCTACTAACGAATTTTATATCTCCGTTTAAATGCTTACGAGAGAGAATCTTTAGGAAGCGCGCTCTCGAAAATTTCTCGACAAAGTGACTTCGATATGGATTTAAGCGTTGCTGCTCCAGTTCAGGTCCTCGCGATCTTATTCGGTTAATTTTTGCATCGGGAATTTGGATGGGAGTTACCTAAATGCCTGTGCCGAATGTGTTAATACTCTTTGCTATCATGTTTCCATTAGTTTTAATTATGGTACACATTTCCCAAATATATAACTTACGAATAATAAATTGAGTTGTATAAAAGTAAAGAAATATTCCGAGTCCATTGGCTCGGAGGTTAGCATACAAGCTTCTGTAACTCACGTTCGAGGGTTTAAACCCGGTTGGAGCGATGGATTTACAAGTTCATGTGAGATTTTCAAGTGAGTGATGTCAAGCTTGTGCGTATGAAAGGAAACCAATATTTAATAAGTCCGGCAATATTAAAAACTTTTTCGGACCTAATCAGATTTCAAGGACAAATGCGACGGGTAAAAAGAACGCCGTAGGATGGTCCTTGGCGTAGATTTTGGGTGTCAAACGAGCGATGGTCGGACAGCGTTCGGTGCACATGAAGTGACAAATTGGAAAATACTCTCCAGAATAGGCCATGTGTGAGGGCAAGTTTCTATAGCTCGGAAAGTGGACTACAACCCTGCAAAAACAATATAAAAATTGTGTTTTGAAATAAGTTTGTATTTATAATTTCTCCAAAATGCAAATATTTTCAACTGTTTAGATTATTACACAAATATATATTTCTCTACGTTTTATTAGTTAATTGAGTATTCTCAAATATTTCTGCTATCCATATTACACAAACATACTAAGGAAATAATAAGTACGTAATGATGTATCGAGTATTATCTTAGCAAATTCTAAAAGACAACATTCTGTTCTTGACGCCATCCAAAATTAAATAATCATAAACCAAGCACAAAATCTCTTTGAAAACATCTTGACGCCGCCCGTTTCCAAACTCGCTCGCCGATGTCTCCCGAGCGCTTACGCAGCCAACATCCGGAAACGGCGGAGCGCGTTGACGTAATGATAGCCGCGCGCGTGTGTCTGTCAGCGGCGCGGCAGGCTTCAAGGCTGCGGCACATTGTCACGCGCCGCGCGTGGCGCGGGAACAAATTGCGGAGCGCAAGGGGCAGGAGGTAAACAGCGGCCGCGGCACTGCTCCACGAAGACCGTCGACGAGGCGACAAACGTCGCTCGTCACCGCCTGCAGACGACGAAGCGCGATGTTCCCACGCCAGCCAACTCCCAAAACGCCTCACAAAATTCACACTTATTCTATACATGCCAAACGTCACTGCATTTGCGTACGTTATCAATATGTGTGTGTAAAAACAGCTTCTGTGCAGTAAATATTAGAGTCGTGCATTTTCCAAGTTATTTTAAGACCAAGGCAATATTACTTAAGAGTAATATTAGTACAGATACGTTACGTAATGCATTATAACCAAGGCTAAAACAAAACAATTCAATAGAGAATGAAGTGCACGTGTTTCAATAACAGCAAATGTGCTCCTCGTTTTATTACACATCTAAAGAGGCTTCAGAATACAGAAATATATTTTTTTAAATCACACAAACTTTTATGTTATTAGATCTATTTTTATAAACTTTTCTTCACATATTAAGTCAATGTTTAAATAATTGAACCATACGAAAAAGTGAAATGAAATACTTTATAATACGAAATAAATAAATAAATAAATAAATAAATAAATAAATAAATAAATAAATAAATAAATAAATACATAAATAAATAAATAAATAAATAAATAAATAAATAAATAAATAAATAAAATAGCTAAAGTATATGTATCACATGAGACAGCGCTCCTAACGCGATCTAGCGGTTCTCACTCAACTACGCCGAATCTACTAGTAATAAACCCCCCAGACTCCAAATAAAACAAAAGCCAAACATTTGCGAAGTTTTCTGAACAATCTCTAAACAATAGATGTCAGTACATAAGGAAATAATTTCATTAAAAAGTGCACTATAGTTTTAACATTTAAAATTATTCACAACTAAACACTAGGAATCTTATTTAAGTTCCTGAGAAGACAGAACTCTTGGGCTTATCAGTACCACCCCGCGATTCTCTCGTTACTATTGGCTGAATGAGTGATGACGTAATTATTCATGCCATAAACGGCCAATACGCTCATAATCTGTGACATAATATATAATTTTATGAACAATTTCTTTTGAAAAAATTAGCGTATAATGCTAGGATACAAAATATATTTATTAAAAGGATTTGATGCTGTACAAATAGAATAAAAAGGAATTTGCCTTCGCGTGGGTTCAGCTAAATCTAATATAATTAAAAAAATCACCTCTAAAATACCTGCAGACACTTCTACATTAATTTAAATAAATCAGACTATCGCTTTTCCTCTCACTATTCACGTAGTCACGTAACTGTCTAGAAAACATAGCCCCATAAAGTTTTTCTTTTCGACGTAGATTTTTTTAAGAATGTCATAATCAGGGCTAGAATTCTGATGACCTAAACATTCTTTGAAAATGACCTATAAAAATACTTAAAACAAGAAGAAAATGATCTAAAAAGCATAAAAACAAGGAGGAAATGGCCTATTTTTTTAAATACAAATTGAAATGAAATTGATATATATGAAATGATGTTTAATATAAAGTCTTATTTTTTTAGGAGAAAATGTAATCTTTAGCTTCGATCTTCCAACCGTCGGCTTAGAAAGGCCGAGGAAGTTATCGAAAATCCGTGTAATTTCCAGTTCGAAAAACTGAGTCCATTGCAGTATTCAATATTGTTATGAATTGATGATATAATGAAAACTTTGTTTTAGTCAGTCATTGTTAATTCATGAAATATTTACTAACAAAAAAAAACACGGGAAGAGGAAAAATGCGTAAAAATGACAAAAATGACCCTAAGGTCCAAAACGAAATGAGACAAAAATTGGAAAATGGCAAAAATGAGCCAAAAACTATACATTTATGTCATGATACACATTTATTTACAAGTTACCAATGTCTACAATGAACTAATAAAAATATTAAATGTCATCAAAATCTTAGCCTTTGTCATAATAAGTGTGAAACAAAATCTACCTGAATTTCATATCAATACTAACAACGACTAAGGGCTACAAAATTCTACACGATGTCAATTTTAAGAAAATGGTATACCATATATTTAAAACCGTTGGTACATTCCACTGATTGTAGGGAAGCAGGAACAGAATAAACGAGAACTGACACACATACGGACCATCAAATCTGCACTAATTACATTACGTTCTGAAATAGTGATTCCAAAAATACTTATTTAATTGACACATTTTTATGAATTCTGATTACAGACAAGGCCAGGTTATTATATTTTGTTTGTTATGTTGTATTCTCTTTGCGTTATTTTAAGACGTTTGCAGCGCCTTGCTCATTTGACCTAACATAAGAACATGGTCAACAGCTCTCCAAACGGGTTCTTTCTCTTCCATAAGCGCACAAGAGGCCATTATCTCTCCGTTTTCAAATTTAAAACTGTGCACACCCATCGTTAAAATTTAATGTCCTAGTTTACGGCGGATGTCTTGCGGCCAATATATTTCAAACTGATGCAAGACAACGCGTACCCATGATTCAGAAACCAAGAAGAGTAAATGAAATAGAAATGAAACTAGAGTTCAGGGAGTAATTTACTCAGTTTTGAAAAAAAAAATTCGAAATATTCGGGAAAAACACGAAATTTTGTACATTGTTAAAGCCAGTAGGAAAAGGCAAGCAAGGTATAAAGGATAATGAAACAAAATATTTTGACTCTCCTGACAAAAAAAGAAAAAGATTCAAAATTCAAAAACGAACAATTAAATCGTCTGCAAAGCACGTGCGTCTTTGTGCCGAAAATAAAACTGTATTCAACTAGTCGTAATTACGGTTTCCGTCTATTCACAGAAAACTGTCTTAAAGAGAAAACCAAGATCCGAATTGGATCAGTCTTCGAAGTAATTTTTCATTTTTAAGAAGTAGACAATTGAAATGATGACGTCTTGACAACTGAAAAGATTTAATTTCCATGTTTTCCATTATTTAAATGTATGTGTGAAAGCCAACACCGTGGACGTAACGTCAATGATACAAATTTTCCAACATTTCTTATAAAACTTATAGATACGACTTTTCGATCTTTAAACTGTCTGTTCATCGTTGAACAATCCTTGACTTCGCCTCCGCCCGAGAGAGTGTTTCCAAGAGAAACTGAAACAAACACAATCATTTCATCCCGTGAGACGGACGTGCGTATGTAACCGCGGCGCGGCGGCGAGCTGAGCGGCAAGGCCGGCCTCTAAAACACGCGAAGGCCTCGAAGATGACGGGCTCGCGCGAGGAAGCTCCGGCAGCAGGAGGCGGCGGCGGCGGCGGCGGGCGGCGCGCCAGGTAATTAGGTCGGAGGCGCTGGCGAAGGCC
>BOPP01000129.1:846584-873601 GCA_017312745.1 Gryllus bimaculatus
AGATGGTGTAACAGTTGCCCGTTCTCGCCGAAAGCAATTCTCAACCTCTTTATTAAACGTACCTCTTTAGAAACTATTAAAATAGGATTTCTTATAAAGTAACAATTCATGTCAATTAATGTAGATTTTATTATGTCGTGTTAAACGAGTCAAAATATTAAACAACGAAACACAGAAAGTAATACTTTTGCATTGGAATGGAAGAAATAGCTAAATTCTTAAAAAAAATTGGTTGGCCCAAGGGGGGTAAAAGCGCCTCGGACCGCAGGTCTTGTGGTCGAATTCTTCCCTGGGTTCCTTGTTTTTCCTTGGCTTTGAAGCGCGCGCGCACACTTGCGGTGAGTCTGTGTGTGCGTGCGTGCATGGGTGTGCGTCCGTGTGTACGTGCGTATGTGCGTGCGTGCGCGTGCGTGCGCGTGAGTGTGCGCACGTGAGTGTGTGCGCGTGTGTGCGTGAGTGTGTGCGCGTGTGTGTGCGTGAGTGTGTGCGCGTGTGTGCGCGTGTATGCGCGTGTGTGCGCGTGTGTGTGCGTGAGTGTGTGCGCGTGTGCGCGCGCGTGTGTGCGTGAGTGTGCGTGAGTGTGTGCGCGTGTGCGCGCGCGTGTGTGCGTGAGTGTGCGCGCGTGTGTGCGCTTGGGTGTGTGTGCGTGCGTGTATGTGAGTGCGTGAGTGTGTGTGTGCGTGCTTGCATGTGAGCGCGTGAGTATGTGTGTGCGTGCGTGAGTCTGTGTGTGCGTGCGCGTGTGAGAGTGTGAGTGCGCGCGCGCGCTTTGTTGCAGTGTGCCTCACGTTGTGCTCGTCCCTGGTCCGAGTGGTTCATTTCTGGGCTCCAGCGTATAGAAGATGCATCCCATTATACGGAGACCAACTGCCACCGTAATCAAATTCAACTAATCCTCAGGGTCAATAAACAATGACATGATGATATCCAAATATAAAACTGTATAACTGAATGTGTCAGTGTAGCATAATGATGATCATCATTTCACACTAAACTCTCAGAATTTCTCTACCAGGAGATCGAGAATGTCTAATGACTAGGGTTGTGATTTATATGCAATAAAAGCAGCAAAATACGCGCATATATGTAAATATATTTGGTAATATATGCAATTAAAAAGACAAATATGCAAAATGGTGTTATGTGTAAGTGTAAAAATAAATAAAAACTGTAATGTGGAAAATATGTTTACAGCAAAAAAAGTTTCCGAAACCATATAAATTGTAACAATTAAGTCAAGAGCTTAATTTTGAAGAACACTCCTTTCTTAAGAAAATAATGGGAGATTCAGTTAATGTACATTTCACAAAATAAAACAATTTAGGTACTGCTGCAAATTAAGACTTCCTCTCAATTCATGACAAATTCACATCTTTTAACACCACTCTACCTTTGCGTCGTGTGTGATCACGCATAGGTGCTCAGCGGATGCACATTTCATTTCGACTGATACTGCCGAAGACAAGTCTTAGCGTGCTTCTCGAGAGACTTTGTATGCGTCAGGAGAGCGGCAACGCTGATCCATGGCTACAGCAAAGTAAACAAATCGTCGAAAGCCCATTGCTTCAGAGCAGCTCACATGATGTACCATATCGAGAGTGTGGTGAGAGAACGTGGCAAGAGAACTGTCAGAGCAGCTTACACACTGACGGAACTGGAACTTGGGGGTAACTATAAAATGAGGGATAATATACAACAAAAATATGCAAATATAGCCCAAATATCCAAAAATACGAGTGCAATTATAGTGATACATGCGATAATATTCCATATAAAAATAGCTTAAATTGACTCTAAAAGCTTTCAAATGTACACAATTTATTAAAACAGAATGTTTTAGTTAACAGAAACGAATATGCAAATGCTTGTAAATCACAGCCCTACCAATGTATATTCATTTTGTGGAACAGAAGGGAGCTTACCGTCAGTGACGAAAGAACGAACGAACGAACGAACGAACGAACGAACGAACGAACGAAGCTTAATCGGTTACTTTATGGGGATTATTTGCTTTCATGAAGACCAATGTACAGTGAAAATTGATATAAATCGGGCCTGAATTGGTCTGTAAATTGTCAAATGCGCCTAATTACTCCACCACATAATCAAATTTTTGAAACATCAATATGGATTTATTAATGAAGAGACGCATTTATTCAACCCTACATCTAGCATCTGCCTCTTTTTCAAACCATCTTTCAATTTTTAACTTTCAAAACAAAACGATCTTTCTACCTTCGAAACTTCCATTTCCATCGCTTTCGCTTAAAATACTTTCCTCGCCCTTTAGCGGCCTTAAGTATCTATTATCTCCGACAACTATTTCATTATGTTATGCATTAGATACTTCTGTGACAAATAATTTATGTCCTTATCCCTCCTCATTTTTGTTTTCCTATTCACTTCTGAATTAAACGCACGGGCTAACGGATATTCCCTCAACTTTGTTTCCCCCTTTTAACTACTAAGGCCTTTATCAGCATTGATATGGGCTTTTTTATATCACCTTCGTCACCCTTGATCACTTACAATTTTAGTCAGAATCGTCGTCTCATTGCCACATTTTCCTCTAAACGACAACACCAATCCAAAGTCATCCTCAATCGCTTCCGGCTACGTCATCGCCGCTCTGTGCTACACATGCGAAGACATTATAATGCAATTATCTCGAGCGGCAGCTCGTAGCTCGCTAGGCACCTGACGGTGGGACGCAGACGCCATTGGGTCGAACAGTAGCTGTCGGCGACGGCCCGATGAAATCTTCCAAGGAGACCTTTCATTCTTCCGCTGATATCAGTTTGTGTGGTGTTAGTGCTTCGAAACAAGACGACTCTAAAATGAATGGCGTATTGCTTTCGAAATAATATCTGATTTAAATGAAATACATTAATTACTTATAATAAGATGTTAGATTATGGTTAAGTTAACAGAAGTTAAATATCCATTTCGAAAAATTCTCCTCCCTATAGTATTTTAATTTTTTCTGTGTTGTTAATCTGAAAATGAGTTATATCTGAAATGTATTTCTTGCAAAATATCTGTTCTATGCTTCCCTTCAATTTTGTTGAGTTTAGCGAGGTAATCACAACTGATAAAAAAAGTCTTTGCCTTGGAGAGATCGTATAATCCTCCATGAATGCTATTTTCAATTTCATGAAAAAAAAATTCAATGTTTTCTCGACTGGAAATTTTTTGATTTACGTAACACTTCACTTCCTATATTACTTTTCGGTTTTATTTGAATAACACCTACGAAATATAGTCCTTTCCCTGTCTGTATTAAAATTGCCAATTTTTAATTATTTACTATCTTAGATATAACGAATATAATTGAACCTACGTGAAGTCGTTTTAATGATAAGTAGAATAAAAAGGAATAATGTTCATTAACACCAACATTGCAGCTCTCATATTCGTAAACATATTTAGTGCAGTCCATAAACGTTGCACTTCACGAGGACCTTTCCAAACCGCACCATTTGCTCTTCCGAGCCAAACGCTGCAAATAAATTACTGCCGTCGCCTTGCATTTTAATGCCGCCGTCCCGTTGACAACGAGGCTCGCCGGTCGCCGCCAGCCGAGGTACGAAAACCCCGAGCTCCATAAATTTCCGGCGCGCGCTGTCACCCCCCCCCTGCATGCGGCGCCGACCGGTTCTCCCAACGACCAGCGCATCTAAACTTAGCGAGTGGGTTAGCAGGAGGACATTCCGACGAGCACCAACTTGGATCGCGTTCCGAACTGCATCACTGCCGTCTTTCCTTTTTGCTCTCCAGCCTCCTCCTCCTCCTCCTCCCGGGCAATCGGGGTCTTTTCTTTTTGGCGTTCCACGCATTTATTTCGCGTTCCCAAGACAACTTCCAAGATCGTCTTCTTTCAAAACGGCGCGGCCGAGTGGGCGCATATTTCAGCGATTCGACGTTAAGATCTCTCCCGAGAGGCGGGGCGGCCGTGGGCCGCAGTAAACCTTCCGAATCGCGAGGCGGAGTGGGGGATGTGGCTGGAGGAAGGCACACGAACATTCCGGCGGCAGGTGAACGAGTGGGCGGCTGGAAGGAACACGCCCATGCGCGGAGTTAAGCAAGGCGCTGCCAGTGGATCAAACAGGCAAACGGGTGGATCAGAGAAAAGCGCAGGAGGGCAAGTGAGCGAGCAGGTGGGAAGGTAAGAATGGTAGATGAAACTGTCATGGTTTGTTGCTACCAAGCTTTCTAGCTTTAATTGCTTCAGCTTTTGAAATGATAAATAAATATTTTCCTTAAAATTAGCAAACTGTACCGAAACAGTTGCAGAGCACAAAGTTTACAGAACACTAAATGGAATTACTTTAGAGAATAATCACGATGATTTAATCTAAAAGTATTATTTAATTTTTTTCTGTTCGATGAAAAGAATTGAATTTCTGCGCGTTTTTTCTTCTCCTTTGAACCTTTAATAGTTTATTCACTGTAGGAAACTATTATAAAGAAATAAATCGTATTGAGGAAAACATGTTTTCATGCACAATTTTCAAAAATAAAGTTCAAGTTTTTCCAGATTAAATATTGTTTGTAACTTAAGAAACTTGATATTAATAGATACTTAATGGTTTTAATTAAATAATAATATAAAATCTGAAATTTGAAACAAAAATATTACTATACTAATATCATTCTGCAAGAAGAATAAAGTGGATTATTATCCAACAAATCACAATCTGCTTAGAACAGCTAAGGCGTTTCATGGACTGCTAAACCACAAAAGTAATGTTGGCGACAATGTTAGTACAATCATATTTTCTTAACATATAGAATTTGTTTTGAAATACGAGATATTTTCAGGTGTTTGAAGATTCCTTACCAACTAGATCGTGGTAAAATCTACAAATCTACAATAAGTAGAGTTTCGATGTTTGCTCATTAAAGCGCCGATTTTAACGCTACTTAAGTAATTAAGCACTTCTATCCGACAAAAGAATCAGAAAGGAAATGAGACTGAGCACATAATGCTTTAAGGCACTACACAACCCGATAAAGCACGGCTTGTGGACACGATCATTCACTGAAATTACTAATTCATAAACAATACCGGGCACATCAACTGTCATTGCCAATAGTCCCGTTAGTGTAAGGAATGTTTATCAGGGGAAGTGGAGGAGTTCTCCCCCTCACTGGACGGTAAGCACCGACCTGCGCGTGGGCTTGAGGGAAATTTCCTCCCCAGGAATCTCCCCAGTGGGGGAGATCTCCTCGACCACCCCCGTCGGAGCAAGCTGTAAGCCCCCACCTGACCTTCAGCCATTTGTAATAGTGTAGCTTATGTTAGTGTGTTTGTGTACGGGGTGAGGAGAGGTCAAGAAAAGGGATTGGAAGGAGAGATCGCGGGTAGCTCGTGGCCCGTTTGTTACGGTACTGCTCCGGCATTCGCCAGATAATGATCGGAGAATCCACAGAAAACTATACCAATCAGAGCTTCCGACCGCTACAATTCTTCAGACAGAAGGCTGAATCCGATCTAGTTATCTAGCCATTGTTAAAAATTTGCCACCGTTGGGATTCGAACCGCCAGAACTTCCCGTCAGAGACGCTGCAGAGTGAGAGACTTTGCTGACTTTAAGAAAAACTCTGAGGGTATCATTCACTCAAAAAGAAAGCTCTTCTCAGTACTGTGTTGGGTACTTAGTCTCAGAAATGTGTGCAGACAATGAAAAACGTACGACTCTGAGATATAGTTGTGCATATAATTATAATTGACTTCTTTCGTAATAAACATCGCTACATAAAAATGTATTAAATCGAAAGGAGAATAATGACCATGTAGAGAACGGCAAGGATCGCCGAAATAATAGTTTTTGTCCTACACAAATGTGTCTTTTCAACTTTACCTCCAATTTACAAGTCTTAAAATAATACGGCTACATAATGCAATATACTATATAATATTAAATTATAAATGCGATTAATTTGGATGTTTATAGCTGAAAATTAACAAGAAAGAAGGCGTTATATAGGAATACGCCTGTGACAGTGAGAAGAATCGGTTGGAGAACAGTTTTTGGAGATCCTAGAAAGAACGAATGCTCATTGGTCAATCTGTATTCAAACGTTTTTTATTCGAGTTGCATCGAATTAACATGCACTTGTGTATTGGTATCTAAACCGTCGTAAGAATCTCGCGTAAGTATTCGAACGCTTCGATGGTGTCAGTCGGTTGGCTGAAACGAGCTCATTTGGTTGGAGGCTAAATGAAACCACGAAGTGCATCGGGCAGTCTGCCCACCGCACGAGCGATCGTTAGAGGCTCAAAGCGGGAAGCCTTTCGGAGCAAGTCATCTTGGGGCCATCTCGCTATCCTGACCTTGCACGAATAATCACGGCCTTGCGCGAATCGCCATGCCGGACAAGGCGGAGCGTCGCGGCACGGACCGGGGGGAGGAGCGGTCAGAAGTATGGGCTGTTTGGCACGCCTGTCTCATTTCAAAGTAATATCCTCAAGAATGACAGTTCGAAATGGTTTCGGTAGGCGGTGTGATGGAAAACCCGCCTTCAATTAATAAAAAGCTTGTCAAATGTTTTTGTTCCGTCCTGAAACTGCGAACTGATATTCGGGGACTCGTTATGATACAGTAGAAGAATTTGGACATCTCTACGGCATTTGGATGAAAGAGAGATGGTCTCATGGTTTATCGGGCTGATGAAACCAGTCGTACAATCTGCTCATCAGGCAAACGAGCGTTAGAGGCAGCTCAGCGGGAAGAAGGCGAGGCGCCTTTCGAAGCAAGTCATCTAGGGGCCATCCGCCATCCTGACCTTGCACGAATAAACCGGTGAATAGATCGCTGAGGCGCGGCACGGCATGGGGCGGGGCAGTGCGAGGCGGCGCGATGCGGGTGACTCGGAGCGAACGAGGCAGGAGAGGCACCGCCAGGCTGAACGAATAGAGGTCCACAGAACGATGGAAATAGTAAAGTAAAGGGACATATCGGGACAGGGGAGTAGTAGAAAGGTGTAGAAAAATTTGGAGAGGTGATGGAGAAGGCGTGAAGACGCATAAGGTATGAGACACTAATGAGGCATGTCGCGTCGGTGGTCGTCGGTCGGTCGGGTCCGTCGGTCGGTCGGGTCGGTCGGGTCGGTCGGGTCGGTCGGGTGGTCGGGTCGTCGGGTCGGTCGGGTCGGGTCGGGTCGGTCGGGTCGGTCGGTCGGTCGGGTGCGGTCGGGTCCGGTCGGTGGTCGGGTGGTCGGGTCGGTCGGGGTCGTTCGGGTTGGTCGGGTCGGTCGGTCGTGTCGGCGTTGGTCGGTCGGTCGGGTCGGTCCGGGTCGGTCGGGTCGGTCGGTCGGTCGGTCGGTCGGTCGGTCGGGTCGGTCGGGTCGGTCGGGTCGGTCGGGTCGGTTCGGAGTCGGTCGGGTCGGTCGGGTCGGTTCGGTCGGTCGGTCGTCGGGTCGGTCGGGTCGGTCGGGGTCGGTCGGTCGGTCGGGTCGGTGGGTCGGTGGGTCGGTCAGGTCGGTCGGGTCGGTCGGGTGGTCGGGGTCGTCGGTCGGGTTCGGGTCGTCGGGTCGGGTCGGGTCGGTGGGTCGGTCGGGTCGGTCGGGTCGGTCGGGTCGGTCGGGTCGTGGGTCGGTCGGGTCGGTCGGGTCGTCGGGTCGGGTGGTCGGTGGTCGGGTTCGGTGGTGGTCGGGTTCGGTCGGGTTCGGTCGGGTCGGGTGGTCGGTTCGTTTGACTTACATCACAGTCGGCATACGATCAATTTTAGACGTCTTCGATGCGTTTAAGTCGCCTAGGTGGGGTCGGATCATCGTGGATTATAGCCGGGGTCGGAATGAAATGGGAAGAAGCGTTTTCAGATATGGGCATGGGGAATGGATGAATGAGGTGGGACGAGATTTATAGGGGTGGCAATGGCTATGGTACGAACGGGAAGGGATGGAATGGAATGGAATAAGGAGGGGCCTGGCCGAGAGGGGACGGGCAAGAGAGAGGGGACGAGTCGAGGGAGACGAGACAGGACGAGGGAATAGGGATAGTATGGGAAGCGATGCGACACAGATCGTAGCAAGCGGGGCGGGGCGGGCGGTTGGGGCGGGCGTATCGTTCTCGCGCTTAATTAATCGGCCGACCCCCGCGCGAGCGCTCGTCTCATTACGGCGGCGGCAACTTTCTCTCCGCGGCGACAAGGTCGCGCTCTGCCGCCGAGATTATTACGCGCGCGCCGCTTTTTGCTTTCCGCGGGAGCGCGCGACGGAGGCGGAGCGTCCGCGTGGGACTCGAACCGACGCCAGGCGACGAGCGCGGAGACAGTTGCGCGGAGGGCTTGCAGATTACGATGCTCTGCCAAAACTGGCCAATATTAAAGATGGCGATAAATCAGTGGAATGGAGAGCCGCAACTTGTTATTCGAAAACACATTTAGGCGGTGCTTCAGATAGTGCAGCTAGAATTAAGGAAATTTGAGTTTCGTGACAGAGGACGTGCTCATAACCATCAAGGGTTTTCAACACTGTCAGGCTGGATAAGGCCAAAGGTTTAGCGACGGACACGGGCAGCATTAATGACAGCAATAATTGATGGGAATCTCGATGGCCAGACAGCGGCTCTCACTGGGAGGTCCTAGGGTTCGACTTCCGACCGTTGAGGATTTTCCATAAATAGCTAAGTCGTATTTAGCCGCTGCTGGAGGAGAATTATTGCTGCTGGATGCCCTGGTCGGTATTTTCCCGTATTTAGACGAGTGCCGGAGCAGTATCACAGCAAACGGGTCTCGGACCACGCGCGGTCTCTCCTTTCTCTTCCATTTACACTTAATTATAGTTTCACATGCACTACTCTGCCACACATGACGGGAGACCAATCGGGGGCTTAGAGGTTCTCCCGCGGATCGCGGTGGGAGATGCCTGGTTGGGAAAAACCCCGCAAGCCGATGTGGAGGTCCGCTGGATTTCACCATCTAGCTGGGGAAAAATCATCGCCACCTCCCACGATAGAAACATGCGCAACACTAACGGGACTAATCACCCATACAAAAAGGCAATCTTTCTTTCCCCCTGGCCCTATTCTCACTCCCCCACGCACACAGCCACTTTGTTATCACACACCTCGGGATACCAATCGGAAGCATAGATTTTGTTGCGGTATCGCGCTGTGGGAGATACCTGGCGCTGGAAACCTCCCGTCGTGGAGATTGGCGCTGTGTTTCGCCACCCAGCGGGGGCAGGGGAAAACCTCCACGACCCGGAATATGAGCATTCACTATACTAACGGGACTAATGGCCACAGCAATTGACGTTCCCAGAAACAATCTATCAGAGGCCGAACGCAGAAATTAGTGGAGAATTGTCCACCCTGAATACAAAGTACCGATGACGAAGCAAATGATATAAATTGTGTTTACGCTAGTAGTTATGTCTGTTAGTTCTGCGTGAAAGGTGGTAAATCACGTGATCGAAGTTAATGTAGGGTTTAAATTTTATAAACATTCACTATTATTTTTTATGTATTGTGAGAACGTATTAAATTACAAATATAATAAATTGCAAATATTAGTAAATTACAAACATCGAGTCTGACAGAACGTTCGGTGGCCAACAAAATGTGTGACCAACAAGTGAGAGAGATCTGCAGATGATGTTGTATCCCTTCTGGTAGAGAATGGATAAATATTGTTAAAAAGGTTAAGGAAGGTTAGAGTAGTGAAAAGGGAAACACTGTTGATAAAGAATGGGAGAAGTTAGAAATAATGAGAAGACGCTTAAGAGATGAAGAAACAGAAATGAGGCATGCTCGTGACTTGAGTCAACTTGCTACCGTTGTACGCGTAGGAACTTGATACACGCGATTGGCAGATTGGTGATTATCTTGTATGTGTTGGCATGCAATTACACGCAGTGATTTACGAACAGCCGTGCCTCCGTGCGTTGCGTAGGTCTCTCTTAACTACCCAGCTGTGATCCTGTTCGTCGTGAGGCAAGGGTCGCCGCTAAATTAAATACAATACATTGTGTTCGTTTCCTTCTTTAATCCTAGGTTTCCTTTCAATGATAAATATTTATTAGCTGTGATTGAGACAGTTTCCAACAGCTAACATACTCTACTGAAATGTTTAAATGTAATGGAAAGGTACAAATCTTTACGTCTCAATTCCGTAAAACGTCCATTTCATTTTAATTACAAAGTTAGAAACTTCTATATTTATGTAATACAATTTTAAGGTTTAAAGTACCAATTACTTTGCTACATCTATAAGTAAAATTTGAATGTCATCGAGGAAAAAAAATTAATTCAAGTATTTGAAAATAACAGAACAATTATGTATTTTAAAATGCGCAAAACGTAAAGAAACTTAATTGTCTAACTAAAATATGTATTAAAAATTCACAACAGCGTGTTTAAACTCTAAAACACGCACTACAAAAATGATTTAAAATACAAAACTTTTTTTGAATTTTATTTCTAATTACCTTAAGTACTCAGCATTGTCTATGTATTTATTCCTATTTAACACAATTATAGAGAATCAACTATTACAAATAAAATGATATTATTATATGCAAACACTTGAAATACTCCAAATACAGTTTGAGAATGTAATGAGAAGGTTTATTTTTAATAGAAGGGTTATTTTATTTATGTATTTATTTATTTACTTATTTATTCTATTTTCAATAATTTTTAGTGTCATTAGAGCACATCGTTTCGCAATCTGGTTGATTTCATCCTCAGGTGCTGTATAAATGGAAACGAAGTTATAACACAATATTCTTCAAAAATTTTATAACAGTTTTAAAAAACCATTTACATAATTCTTGGCCTATGTTTAGATTGAATATAATTATTTTGGCGGCTGGACGAAAACTATATGATACGAGTTCTAATTTAATCACAATCAGATGGAAACTAGCAGTTCCAATTAAATCGACACCAAAGAATGTTTCATCCACCCTCGTAGTGCAATTACATCCTTAACAAGACATAGCCACTCCAACGGTGTGGAACTCCAACGGTAGACTCGTCCTTAAGCGGCGTCGGCGTCGGCTCTGACGCAAGATGTAAATCGAAAGTGCAGAGGTGCACGCGGCATGATTCCATACATGATAAGACGTGACGTGATGCGATGCCGTGCGACGGACGAGACGAGATGAGACGAGACTGACCGAAGCGTCGGAACGAGACCACATATGACGAGACACGACGCGACGAGACGAGACAGGATGTGATGCAACGAGGCGCGACTGGACAAAACGAGACGCGTCGTGATGCATCGAGAATCAACGAGTCGCGACGAGACAATACGCGAGGCGATGCAACGAGACCCGACACCATGCAACGCGACGCAATGAAACGAAACCAGACGTGACGTGACGTGACGTGACGCGACGCGACGCGACGCGACGCGACGTGACGTGACGTGACGCGACGCGACGCGACGCGACGCGACGCGACGCGACGTGACGCGACGTGACGTGACGTGACGTGACGTGACGTGACGTGACGTGACGCGACGCGACGCGACGGGGAGCCTAGCGACCCCTTCTGCCGGTTCTCGGGGCTCTCCTCCGGGGCAAGAGTACGACGCCTCCCGAGGTCGTTCGCGCGGCCATCAGCATCCGAGAAGCGCAACGCCAGCGCATTCCGGCGCCGCAACGGGGCTGCAGATACCGGAGCGGTCAAGCGGTGCTCGGGGAGTAGCGATGCGACCGACATCCATGGCGATGGTTCGGTAGAAACATCGATGTTTTTTGATCGATGTTTTTTTTCTTTCCCGATGTCTTGTACCGGAATGAAAAATTCCCATGATCCCAATACTGTGAAAGTTAAAATTCGAAATAATAACTGATGGTAACACTGTTAGTTCATGTGTAAAAACCAAAGGATCGCTATTTGTACGAACTTTATCGACCAAGTCTCTCGCCCGAGATGTCATCCATACCGTTGTATTCCCTCCATCTGCATAATCATTCTGCTCATTGAGATGTGGGTAACAAATTCGCTGTGGGGTCTGTCTTCTTATCATACTCTTACTCGGCGAATTGATAAACTTGAGCACTCAAATTAAATTTTAATGCACATGAATTTCATGTTAGAGGTTACTAAAGCAGTCTAAAACATCGATATCGAAAAACATCGATTGTTTTTAGTCGATGTATTTTTAACAACAATTTTTAATTTTGTACATTGATGCTTACTAACATCGAAGTTTTGTTATCGATCTCGCATCTCTGTCGGGGAGCGGTGGATTCGCGCCTTATGATCGGCGGCAATCAACTATGTGGTGACGCGGCTCTGCAATCGGTGGAAAATAAGTCTTTGGATGTTGGTCCCCTCTCAATCCAATACGCTAAGGTACAGGCGCATGGTTTTGCACCATTTATAAAATCGCCGTCGATAATATCCAGAATATGTTTAATAGGGAATTATTTCCCAGGGCGTATCAAACTGATTTAAGATTAATAAAATGGAATTTTGTAAATTAGGCCATAAGTAACTTAACAGGTGCAACATTCGCAACTCACATAACCCTGCAACATATTTTATCTTCGTACATATTTCTGAAACGATGCATCCTAGGTTGTTAATACGCAGATGAATTGTGTTTCTTAAACTGTAATCTCCAAATGATAACGTTTGGCCTATTATATTTTTTGCTTTCGCAAGTAAACCTGTAAATGAGGAATAGATTCAAGTCGAAAGATAATTATTGTAATAACTAAATAATTAAAATTAGAATTTTTTCCTGCTCGTCGATGCGCTGAGTCACTGTCATCAAGAAAGTTGTGATTGTGATATAATATTGTAGGCAACAAATCTAGAATTACTTTGTATTTGACAGGTTCGAACAAGTTAGAACCGCATTGTGATCTTGTATGACACAAATATGTCCGTTGTGCTCTGACGTAAACAGAAGTAAATGTTCTAGTCTCTCTTTAATGTTCAAAGCTGCGAATCATCCTCCCCATAACACCAGTATTTCCGTGTACCGCACTTTGTATGGGGGCATTTCGTTAGTTTAATATTTTTGAAAATTTTACTTTCATTAAGATCACAACAGTGTTTACATTTTTACCGGTAAGTATTCCGTTTTCAATTCTTGCGTTTAGACCTACAACAATACGAAAAATTATAAATAATGCCGAAAAAAGTGATATTAGCAAATTTGGATATAAAATGCATTTTCTCTTGCTTTCAAATTTAAAATCTCTTCCCAATATTCTTAACATAAAGTAAAAGAAATTAACCTTGAGGTTCATCTGCTTCTGATGATAGGTGCTATTATTAATGTAATCTTAATCAAACATGGAATTCTGTTTTTTTCTTCCTTCACCTCGTTACGTTTGTCCGACTACTCAACCTGCAAAAAATTGCAAATTGATCACATCTTGCTGCCTACACGACCGCTAGCTTACGGCGTTACCAGTCGCCTTGGCTTAATGAATGTGCCAGGTGGGACCCTCGGAGACGGCACATACGGAAGAGCAACGCGGCGAATATGGTGGGCAGTAGCTGCGCTCTTGATGTAGAGCACTGTTTCGCAGCCACGGTGGAGCTCGCCCCAAGGCTGCCTTCTGCAAAGAACGGGACGAGTTTCCGAAAGAAACCGTAGGTGGCAGCGTCATCGGCCTCGACATGCAAATGTGGGGACATCTTCTTGCATATCTGACAGAATTCGCGTTAACGGCGCTAATAAAATGTTATGTCTCACTAAATTCGGTGCTAATAGAAACTAACACCTCCTTGTACGGTGAAAAGTTATCTTCATTACAAGGCAGTCTCATATATTTGAGGGTCTAATTAGTAATGGAGTTCGTTAAATTTATTCGATTTTTTTCACTATAATTTCAATACTTCTATCAAACCCTTTGGCTGATAGGTTGAAAACTTTACTGGAACAGTTGTCGAAATTTAACTATTTTAAAAATCAATCTTCAAATCCAAAACAACTTGGTATAATGTTTAAGAATCAAACAAAAATAATTTTAATTAGTTATATTCAGTAAACAAAAATATACGACAATATGAATAAAATACACTTAATATAAACAATGAGGTATAAGGTGATATTTTTTAAGTTATTAAGGTATTATTTGCATACATATTTAAATAAGCTTAAAATGAACATTCTAAGGTTGACTCCGAGAATATTTTAATAAATTAGAACCAGAGAATAAGTGTAAATAACTTAATATTGAAAGGAGGAAGTAACATACTGCAGTAATAGAAATCAATGCAATCACCATTAAAATTGGCATGATCCCAACTAGCACAGGATTAGTCAATAAAAATGTCGATCTCGAATATTTTCTAAACGGTTAAAGATATTGAGATGAAATTTTCTTCAAGCGATTCAGAATAAAGGAACTCACCAGTTGTACTGATTGCCTTTTTCACATAATTTTTAACTTAAAAGATACCCAACTAATTGTCAACTGGTCGAAACCAACTAATTTATTAAGCAACATTCTCAAGATATCAGGTAAACAATTCATGTTACTGAATGACATGGAACCTCAATCCCGAGCTAATAAATATTTTCAAGCTGCACACGTTGAAGATTCCGTACATAATTACAAATTACGTCACGGATTAGTATCACGGAATAGTTAGGAACACTGACAAATTAAAGCCTTTATTAATATGAACAACGATAGAATATTTTCAAGTCGATTGCACCAATGCTAAATAAGATTGATTTACTTATAAATTATCAAGTACGCCAATAATTAATAATGTTATGTATATTCGCTTTCAATTGTTTGGAAAGTATTTTATATACATTACTCTGTGATTACATTAATTCGCCCAAGTGCATCTTTAAATTATTTTTGGGACGGTTTTGATGAAAAATATCCTCTAGAAGTAGATTCTTAAATGGCAATACTTTACTTGGTATGCAATATATAAACCACACATTAAGGACTGATAGGTGTAATTAATAACCACAAAACATGAGTGATGATTATGAAATACAAACGGACACTCTTAGGGTGCATCAATACGTGAACCCGATAAACAAAAGTGTTGATGTTTCCTGCCAAACGGGGGAAATATCACGTGCGTATCTTTGTTACAGGAGATTTCCCACCACTTGTTCATTGAGTAAGATCTTTGACCCACTACATGGAAGAGTTTTACTGAAAGATAGAACGTGGAAAGTTATTAATGGATTAAATCAGAATGATATTTTAATAAATCTGAATAAATAATGAATAAAATCACTACTTCATCAATAATATTAAATATATTTAATATGAAAAAAAATAGCTAACGATTAAAAAATAATACTATGCAAACATTCTTATAAATTACTATAATTAAAATTTCGGAAAATGAAATTGTTAAATTGTAAAATTAGAAAAACAATGAAATGTTATATCTAGTAATATTAGAAAACTAATCAAATGTTTATTTTCATTAATATTACATACATAATGTAAATATGTTCGATTTTAAGATATGTAATAGGATAATCCTAGGTTAACACCTTTTGTTGTTAAAAAAGAGAGTGTCAATGATAATGGATAATACATTATGACGGATAGTAAAATTTTAAATGTCACTGTGTATTTTTTTCTGTGATTCTTATTTCTTATGGTTTCTTTGCGTGCTCACACTGTGCTGCACACGCAGCGAGACCAGCCTGCGCACCGTGCCGCTACCCAGTTGCTGCACCGTCGACGTATCAAGTCTCCACCACGGTCGGACATCACTTCATTCCACCCCCGCCAACAAGCTCTCCGTCGACTTCTCGACCTACACGCTTGCTCTCCCTGCCGCACCTTCCCCCGCTCTCTCGCCCGACCACGTATGCTCGCACCTTGTCAATCCTTCCCTTGTTCGTCGCCGTCGTGCCTGCTCGTCGCTCCCCTGCCGATTGCGCTCCCACATCTTCGTCCCTCCGCCCCCGGCTCGCCCCTCTCCGTTTCCTGCTGTCCAGGTCTGAGCCTCTCCACTGCTGCCCTGACCTACTGGAAGGGCATGCCCGTAACAGAGGCGAGAGCAGAAATGCATTATTAAGCCTACTCCCGTTAACCACTCATCGCAAACGAATAAACGCTTCACAGGAGAGAAGCCGCGCGTGAAAGCGCGTGTTTCACACGTGGTTGAAGATGCAATAACGTTCGATGAGTCTCTAAATTTCCACGATGCTGACCGGCCTGTCTCAAGCCTGTAACTTTCGCTTAGCGCATTCTTATTTTTAACACTCCGACAGAACCTTCTTTTGTGAAACTTCTCGTGAAAAACTCACCCCATCACACCGAAAGAGCGCCGTCTTATCCCAATTATTTTCTCAGGCTGCGTATGACATCTCACAAACCTTTAATGTTCAAGAATGTATTTAAAGGTATGAGTTCACTTTCCTTCCATCCTCTCTCAAACTTTGTCGGCCCCCCGTGAAATTTCAAACTATCCTGCAAAATTTCGCTACTTCGCCTCAACAAAACTTAATTCAGATCAATCCAACAAGTAAGGAAATTCCCTTCTTCTGAAACAACATCTATACATCTCCGACTTCACCCCAACCCTTCTCGTAGAAAAATGAAATAACAGAACTCTGTGTCACCTTCCATTATAATCCCTCTACAAACAAATAAAAACCATAATGCTCGAAAAAACATTAGTGTTCTATACAGTCTTCTAGTCAATAAATCCATTCTTAATAAAAGTAAAATATGCACATATTATATATACAACCTCTGCATAGTCATATTATCTCAAAGACAACATTTTTCTCAAATTTATTACTACTAACATTTACCCCGCCCCCCACAAAACTGTTCTCAAAATTACATTCGAACACGCCTATTTACTCCACACTTAATGATATCCGCAGCCACATTAATATCTCGCATATTCGTATCAACGACTCTTCCATATCCCAAATATATTGCACCAGGAAAGTCTTTCCGCAATGGCACCTTTGCCGGAGAGAGTGTTAACAACAGAAATTATGTTGATAGCACGAGCGGCAGCTTTAAATGCGTAAATTGCAAACTCGCTTCGATCACAACAGATGTCCCCTTCACTTGCTTCCCAGTGATCTGCTTCCTATCAATACAAAGGCAATTTTTAATAGGAGGTCCTGGTTCGGCTCGGTGCGGAGAGAGACTCCTGGTGCACCGTATTACGGGCGCAAGCCGCACATTAGCGTTTTGAACGCACTGCAAAAAAGCTGCCAATGTTGAAGACGCCGACGGTGGAACGTGTTCTCGGCGATTAATTGACGCTTCGATGAAGGACACGTGCTGCTCGAAACGTTGGCAGGAATGCGTAGCCCCCCAAAAAAGAAAGAATTTCTTTCCTCATCCCTCAAAGCTCGAAAAAAATAGTTGTCACGTCACTTACATCGTAAACGGAGAGCCTGCTTCATGTACGAACACAACAAAACTTTTTCGAAATTAAATCCGTGGTTAAAGATAACGATAGCTCGCCAGCAACGGTGGAAAAATCACCCTCGTAAAAACGCTGAAATCCACAGCATATCATTCGAAATATTTACAACATTACACACCAGACATTCACATTCATATGAACTCCGTTGAAGCCTTCGTGTGCCAAAGAATGGATTTCTTTCGAAAACCGCATTGCTCCAAATGTACAGCAGACGCGAGTCACTTAAGAATGCAATACGAAATGAAACATGAAATACAAAAATATTTTCCAGAGCACGCCGACTTTTTCGGACACAAGATTGTCTTATGAACTTCGCAGAATGTTGGTCTAACTGTCGGTCTGACTGTTGTCTGACTCATGTCTAACTGTTGGTCAAGGAAGAATAGTTTCCGAAGCAGTTAAGCTTTCTCAAATTGTACCCGTACGAAAATTCATACCTCACAAATATTTCTTTCCAATGCACTGCTTGCTTAGTCCCGTTCTACTGACCAATGTACTGCGGACGTAATGTATTCACGAGTGTAGCGAAAGAAATGCAAAATTAAAACCGCGGGTGAAGACCTTCTCAAAAGCACATCACAATGTACTCGGAGACCAAATGACCCTCCGTCAGAGGCCACTGCATGTCGACCACACGCTGGTAACATTGACTACAACATGGTATATCTGAGAAATATGATATATACGTAAACTCCTAAGAATATCCTGATACCTTGGCAAAATATATTTCCGGTGCCATCATGTTCCGTGGACACAGGCGAAGCAAAATGCAACCAAAGTATTGCAGAATTAATGCGATGAAATTTCCGATAGCACGTTGGCTTCGGCAGCCGAATGTTTCCCTGAGGAAGGTTCCAGCACATCGGTCAAAACAATTGCCAATGAGTACGATGAGGTTCACTGATAGCAAAAATAGTTTTACTTTCGACAGTGCAAGCCTTCGTCTCTGATCAGTCCAACCTCTGATAGCTCACGAGAATACTATTATCCAACACCCACGATGTACGAGACCCGTGCTCGAGCGTAACGAAGACGAGACAAAATCAAAGTTGTGTGAAGGAGAAGCGACAGCCAAATCTGATAAGCCCCAGATTGTTATCCACAACATCAACACTGGTATCCACACAGTGCCTAAGGGGGTCTCATGGCGTTCATTCCATATCTCAGTTGAATTCCTTACAAATAACTATAAATAAATAATAAATTTAAATTTTAAAGTCAGAATAAATGAACACTGTAAAAGTAAAATATGAAGTCGGCTGGACATTACATTTGTTTCCTTGCTCTAGAAATATCTTCGAGGCGCCTCTATATGTCAAAGTCGGGGTTTTTCACTCAAACTGAAGGAAAATCTACCTAAGGAGTCTACAAAAGATAAAAAGATGCAAGTATTTGGTGCAAGTTAAAACTATAATTGATTACTAATGATTGGTATAATTCGCAAAATAGTAATCATGAACGTATACTATAGAAAAAAGGGATTGTGACATTTAAATACATTACACATGAGCAAGATTAAAGGAATAATAATTCGTACTACATTTAAATAACACGTGTTTTATGATCTATAATTTCATTGAGTATTTGTGCAAGCTGTAATTTATTTCAATCCAACGCTATAACAGGTTTACCATTGCACAGCACAGCGTAATATTCATATTAACTTTGCTCTTGATATCCTTACCACTCACCACACTTCAAAACAATCGTATGTGTATCGTATGTGTACGTAAAAATATGTACGTGCCGCTTCATATATTGCCTAATTACCATACAAGTTTCAAATTCCTTCGCACTTTCAGGGAACGCCGCTACAGCTGATGTCTGTCTTCTTGTAGAGCTTATGGTCTCTTTTCCGCGCTTTTGTTGCGAGGGGGGGGGCGACAGAAATCGAAAGGTTAGAACGCGGTTGGATGAAGGTATTGTAATGACTTAAAGGCCTTCGGCCTAGACACACGCATCAAGAAATGCAATTATATACAACGCAATTTCTTCGTATTCATAGGAAGAAACCTATAATTTTCTTTAATAAAATTATAGAAATACCTATAATTTTCTTAATCCCTATCCACTCTGGTGTCTTCAGTTAATCACCCAAAGCAGATCTCCGACACTTGAAGAAAATTTTCTTCGTCATTGGGAATGGAGATTATCGTAATGTATTACTCGTACCTAGGACCTAGCGGTGGCAAAGCAAGGTCGCGCCCGTTTTCAGGGCATTTCTGTGGCATTCATCTGGAATAGATCTGAGTGAACCAAGGAAATGACCAATTATAGCTGCCAGCTTCATCCTTCCCACATTGGCATCGTCCCATCTGTACACTAACTGGTATCGATAACCCTGCCACCGGCGGATTTCAACCCCAGAATACTACAGGCAAGCAAAGCTTCACCTGCGGACTCATTTCAGCCGGCGCCAGCCCGCCCAAGGCGAGCACATTCGCGGCGTCGGACGAGGAGGACGCTTCCGCGGCCTCGGCGGCGGCGGCGGCAGGTGCTCGGCTGCCGTGAGTGGGCGCGACCAATCGGTGATTGCTCCGCCGCCGGCCGCGCGAACAAGGCGCGTGGCGGCGGCGGCGGCGGCGGCGGCCGCCTCAGCCCTTATCGCCGCGCCGCCCTCGAGGCGACCGCCGCGCCGCTCGTCAATCACGAAATTACAGCCCGCGCGGGCACTGGGTCATCCGATACGCGCGTTCGCCCCAGCGAGGACAGCGCGGTGGGCGATCCGGGGCGATGGATCGTCGTTCCTCCTCCCGTTACCTCTACGGTCCTGCTTGACGAGGAGGAAATTGTAGTTTTTGCTTCGAATTAAACCTGCGACTAAACATCTTTCGTGGCGTTGCCCACTTGACCTCCCAGGAGAATGTCCCAACTCATTAACATTTGCAAAACGTACAATCTTAAGGTATCTCTAATTCTTGGTATCTTCTCATTACATCTAGAAATGAAAATTGGAAAACCACTCATGCTACAGTGGAAATGGTAGTTGTAACAATCTCTGGAAAGAAACACAGACTCTACATATGCTCTAAAAATTGACCAACCCGTGGAAAAGGGTTTTTTGTTATCAACATTGCGGTCGACATGTCGAACTGTTTATTATCAGTGGTAAAATAACATTAGTATTTTTCAGTCGAACTCGCAACCGAATCAAAGCAACCTTGAAATCATACATTTTTTTTCGCTTAAGCATATTTAATTCGTATTTTAAACGTTATGGAACTGCTAACGGATAGAATTGTATGGCCATTAAAGTCGACGTCGAATTACATTCCTTCTCTATAAACGTAGTTTTTTGACGTTTTTACGAATGTATTTGATTGATTTGCTTGTTGCATTGCGAATCACCAGAGATATGGTTTTTGTCATGTATTTATTAGCTGAGATCTTTAAAGTATTACCGTCATTTAAGGATCTTATTCTGACATGGGACTGTTTTGTTGAATTTTTTATAACATATATAGTTCAAGCCAAAAGAAACTTACAAATCGTATATTTTTATTTAGTACCTGAAAAAAATTTTTCTTATCGTCGGTCATACTATGATCGGACATCCCACTCCGGGGCGCTCATACTTAAGAATGCAATATAACTTCTAATGATTCTGAAACGTCACATTTTTCCACGACATTTCACATTATCATATCACAGCAGTAATCCAATAAAGCGGAGCAGCAAGGATTGAATAATGAAAGTATTAATCGTCGCTACAGACGATCGTTGCCTCTTGTTGCGGTGCCTGAGACCGGTTATTTAGAGCGCCCCTAGGGGACCGCGATCCCATTGGAAAGTCCTTGAACTGAAGTAGGCAATTTACACGATTTTGCAGTGAACCGGAGAACTCAATCGTCCTCTCGAATCAATAGAAATAACAATACTTGCGGCGAAGGACTAGCTTTGAACATGATGACCTCGACATAATCAAAAGAAATAGGCTACGATTTTCGCACTGTCTGAATTACGGTCTCTTGGTCGTGCTGTGCCAAACCCTTGAGAACATTCCAAGTGGTCTAGGTCACATTTTTCAGTCGTTAGATACATAAGCTATAACAATTTAATGCATATTGAAACTCCACTTAGCCATTTTATGCACACGTGTTGGAGCAAGCCGCCTCGAAAATCCTTCCGCCCCGAAACGAAACCTAATAGGACAAATGTCTTAATGTTTAGGCACAGCATACAATTTTAATATCCCCATATAGTATTTCACGACAGTGCCAACAGGAATATAAAATTACATTTCTATAAGCAGATGATAAATTGCGTAATATATTGTACAAAAAATATTTAAAAAATCAAAATAAAAGAAAAACCATGGGTCTACAATGCCAGTTTCGAATATTTTAGAAGTTTGTCTCACCAATTGGCACCTTCTCCACTTCTCAATTGAAAATATTATTGTGTGATTGCTAAACATACTCGGTAACCGAATTATTTAATTTTTCTTGAATGAACAGCAAAGTTGTTGCGACGAGTTGACCAAACAGTGTTCCAAAACTTTTTTGTCCCACTAAGACCAAAGCGAGATATTGTCGACTGAAATGATGCAAGTGATTGTCCAAGCTTCGACGGGTCTCATCAAGGTCTGTCAAGTTGCATACCTTATGCGGCAAGAAAATGCATTGTACTGAATTTGAAATGCAATGAAATATTGTCGATCAGGTATCCTATCGCCACATTCATGCCCTTTGCATGTAAATGATCAAAAATTTTAAAAAATAGGAAAGAAATGAGTCTGACATCATCTGCAATTATTTTTCTAATTGAAAATGTATTTTCTGTATATAAGCGCATTTGCCACAAATTGAGGGGTAAAATTTAATGTGCACACCAAGTCACGTGTCCGGCTTGTTAAGTAAACCATTCCTTAGCGTGTGTAGAAAAAGTCAAACATTAACTTACCCGGGAATAACATCACGTGGCTTCTTTGCTGGAGGAGCATCTCAGCATCTATGTTTAATTACCTTTTTCTTCTCCCCTCGAGTGAGGATCGCGCAATGCATTATCGATCGCGTCGTCCATTGAGAGGCGGCAGTTCCACTTAAAGGAGAATATTTATTTATCGTTGCAAGGATTAAAGAAACATATCTAATTAATATAACAACCTATAAATAGGATATCGTAGTTATGACATATTTATAATCGTTAAGAAACTCGACCATGGTTTGGCAAGAATAGTTAGACTTATTACGATGATGCACTCATTTCTCCAGACGAAAGCGTTATCATAAACCATGGAAGGTGACGGACATGAAAAAAAACGATTTCTAAGTAAAAATGAGTTCCTTGCGTATCCTGGAAGAAAAATTAAAAAATGATGAGACGGCGTCCTCCACCAGACCAATCGCCGACGGCAAATAAGTCGCGACGGGGACGTCCGGCGCAGTTCGGTTTCAAAGCGCCACTCCGGCCCACAGCGCCAGGAGAGCGGGGCACGGTAACACCAGCGTCGCCTGCCCAGGAACTAATACCAGTGTCACCCCGCGCGGTCACCGAATGTGCGTTTTCAACGGCGGAGCGGCGCTCAAGGAGTGTGAGCGGCGCGTCCTTTGCCCGCTGCATGCAACTCTCGCGGTTTTGTTCCGATGACGTAAAGGCTGTCGGCCGCCGCACGCTCTTGGAAAGCTCCGGGTAAGGCGGAAGCGTGGGGGGCGGCGGGGAGGCGGGGTCGAGGAGAACGGGTGGGCGACGCCGCCGGATTGGGAGAAGTTGTGTGGCGAGAGGAGTGCATCGGCGCGGATGACACCGTACGACAAGAAGAGGGTGTCCATCACCAAAAATCTTTTTTTAAAGACACCACCCTAAAGCCGGTGGTTTAAAACTTTTCCTCTTTGGCAGCAAAATAAAATATCAGATTTTAACCGTTTTCCTGCTAAATGACAATATTTTGAACTCAACAAGTTTTTTGACTAATGGATTGATTGACTGATTGATTGTTTCGAGACTCCGTGCGGGTCAACTGCTGGCATGGGTCCCGTAAGTGAAATGCACGTTTTTATTTGGGGAGGTGGCGATGATATTCCCTCACTGGATGGTGAGATCCGGCGCTGACTTACCGTATGCTAGCGGTTTTCCTCAACTAGGTATCTCCCACCAGAGGTGCACCGTCTCGGTCTGAACAAGCTCTAAACTACCGAACCGGTCTTCCGGCATTTGTGGTAGTGCAGTGCATGTAAGTGCATGTGTTTCTCAGTGGTGAGGATAGTACAAAGAAGGGGAATGAAAGATAGCGCGCGGTCTTGTCCCTGATAATGATCGGAGAAACCATGTAAAACTACCGATCAGAGCAGCCGGCCACTAGAATTCTCCGCGTGACAGCGTCAGAATGTGAGACAGCTACCTAGCTAGAGTAGAAAATTCTGACATCGACGGGACTCGAACCTAGGACCTCCCGGTCAAAGGCACTGTAGTGAACTCAATTAATGCCCTGAGGTACCGCTCCTAGTAATTTTGTTGTGATATCTATAAAAACATAATTACAATATATAACACACATGTGCCCCGCTTGATGGCTGAGGCAGTTAGAGAATGGCCAACTCTGACATTAGGTAGATTTTAAATAAATATTAAATTAAATACTTTAATTATCAAGTTCTGAATAGCACATTCACCTCTTTTATTGATGGCGAGAGACCTAGGACTGGAAGCCACTCTGTTGTTCCTTATAATTTACCTGATTTCACAACCTCACTGAAAAAGACAGTATGCAGTTAGGTATTGTCCGGTTATGTCTACCAACAATTGCTCCAGCGAAATGCCAAATAACTAGATTTCAATTTTGTAATTATCCAATTCAATAAACTACTTGACGAAATACATTTTCAGTTTTCTTGGTATTCTTTTCTGCTGAAATACTGAAAGAATAAATGTATTTGTAGAAGAAATCACAAGGCTAAATACGAATATCGTATATGAATGGAAATTTTGTATCAGAATTGGAAGACTAAGTAGGCTTGAACAGTAATTTGAACTATTGAATTATGTAAATAAATATTTTTCACATTTATTTGACTTACTATCATGAGATCGTAGTAATGACTCGTACTAATGAAGAGTTGATTACAATTAACTGTTGTTTAAAGTGAAAAATTCCTTCACTGTGTCATTTCATGCTCAACTGTTAGAATGTTTTGAGTAAAGTTAGAACAGCAAATAGCATACTGATCAACGTGTTGAATTTAATTAAGTTCTCTCTAAAGTTAATAAAATTTGGCATAAATTAAATTAAACATTATTTACTGTTTGCAATAACGACAGTTTTGAAGACTTAATTTGCAGCTCAACGTGATTTTGCAGATATGTTATAATTACAATATGGGCGCTTTGTTATATAGTAATTTTCTACAGAAGAGTATATTATTCACAATTATATACTTTATATAAGTAGATGTGCACATATTTTGAAACGGGCCACTGACAGCCGCAAAGTTCCCTTGGTGACCTGACCCATCGTTAGTCGCCTACGTTGGGAGTTTCCGGCAGAGTGACAAGTCCCCCTTCCTTTGCTTATCCCGTTCAACTTTGTGAAAGGTCGATGTTCCTCCTCGGTTGTCGGAGGCAGAGCGTAGGTCCATCTCATTTTCCCTCTTAAGGCTAAATGTCCCGACACTAGTACACTTTGTGGCCACTACGTGGCAGCACCAAAATAAGTAAAACTTACTTTACCGATAACGCCTGAGCCAATGGTCCGATTTTTGATCTGTAAACGGCATTTGACGCCTTTTTTGTTAATTTTTCCCCCAAAATCTAACAAAAATGCAAATTTGAAATTAGTTCTAAAACTGACGAGAACAAATTTAAAAATCTGGCCTTATAGCGCGATGGCGACATGCTTCTTGAATTCAGCGCCGTGACAATCGTGCAAATCGGACGAATAGGAGCGTCGTAAAGTGAAATTTACGAAATTACCTCGCCCCCCCACCACCTCCTCTTCTGCGCCGTTGCGTCACCCACCCGCCCGTTGTGGGTCATCTGTCAGCGCAATGGCACGGTCAGGCCCGGCGGTTAATGCTGTCCCACGTCTAAGATTAGTTTTTAGCTTTGCAAATAATTCAGCAATTAAAACATAACAGTATCCTTTTTCAGCTTTATGGGTACTGGCCTGCGATGACGCAGTTATGCTTGTATTAACAAATAACAGAGTTGACACCCATATGATCTCCTCTACTCTGTAATGGGACGGTCGCACATCGCGGATGATGACACGAGCCATATATTTATTTTATTTAGTTGAGAGCCGCGCCACCGTAAGGAGCAGCCGGAAATGCCGTTTCCGCTGTACCTGCGCAAGAGCCGCTTAGCGCGCCGGGGGAGAGGAGGAAGATGGGCCTCCTTTGTTCGGCCGAGAAAGGCGGACGCACCCCTTATGACGTATGGGGAAATACTCCGCCCGCAACCCCTTCACCGAGCAACGGAATGACCCGCGCCTATTTCTGGGAATTTCAGTGACGATCGGTTTCGGTGATCGTCCCAGCAAGTCGATCAAGTGGGGGATCGTCCCAGCAAGTCGATCAAGTGGGTGATCGACCCAGCAAGTCGATCAAGTGACCCTCACATAATCGATTTGCTGGGTCGATCCCCCACTTGATTGACTCGCTGGGTCGATCCCCCACATGATTGACTCGCTGGGTCGATCCCCCACATGATTGACTCGCTGGGTCGATCCCCCACATGATCGACTCGCTGGGTCGATCCCCCACATGATCGACTCGCTGGAGCGAGCGCAGATGGCTCATATGCGGTCCATATGCTCGAAGGAGAGTGGGAAAAGAGACTACTATGTCAGTAACACGGGGGTTATCACAAACATGCTTAACGGTGTTCTTTCTAGCTCGCGAACCTCTGGAATGATGATCTACCATTGCGCACTCCACCTTAGCTGGTCTTCTCCGTATCTGTGAATCGGTGTTTCATGGCATCAATCATGCATCATGTATTACTTATTATTATTATTATTATTATTATTATTAATATTATTATTGATTATATTTTATTATTATTGAGTATTAGTATAGTATTAGTATTAGTATTACACGTATTAGTAAGTTTATTATGTGTTATAAGTGAACGGGAATGGAGCGTGACATATAGTTCTCTGTCCCGTTTCGGCCGCAACCAGAAAGGGCAACTTTCTAACACGATGGTGTGACCGTTCAAACGCTTTTCCGTCCAAGATGTTATGCTACGTGGATCATGCGAAGCATCAGAAAGGTCGCCTGCTGCTATCATGCTTCGACACGCCGCTCGACCCCGCTCCTCGCTGCTCCTGTTCGCGCTCATCCGGAAACCGGAAGCCCTGCCAGCGCGTCCGTGAGGCAACGGCCGGAGAGGGCTAATGGAAAAAGCAACGGCGCCGGGGACCGGGTAAAGGCCGGGGCAGATGGGGCGCTGGGGAAGAGGTCGCCGAGGCTGGCGCGCCGGGGGCGAGCGAGGAGGCAAGGGGAGGTCGGGCGCGCGGCCGCACGGGGGCGGGGCGGGCCGGGCAATGGCAGTGGGCCGGCTGGGGGCGGGGCGGGGTGGGAGCTGGGCGATGCGGAGATGCGGGCGGGGCGGGAGCGGGGAGGGGCGGGCGGGGTGGCGGAGCGGGGGGAGCTGGAGCGGGCGGGGGCGGGGACGGGGGTGGGGCGGGGCACGGGCGGAGCGGGGCGGGGTCAGC
>BOPP01000129.1:878531-896379 GCA_017312745.1 Gryllus bimaculatus
GGACGGGGCTGGGGGCGGGGTCGTGGGCGCGCCGCGCTGGCCACATGCAACCGACCTGCCAAGCGAACACCGTATGTTATTACACTTGTCATCTCAGAAAAAAAAATATTAAAGCGGAGTTACGTTCTTTTGAGATATTGCGCGGCAGCAAGATATACTATATCCATAATATGTGCTATTCATTTACAATACTGACTATTACTCGCATTACGTAACCCTTTATAGTTCTAAGTACATAAAAAGAATCAAACGTAGAATAAAAAATATTACAATAAACTCATAGGTCATTTCCTCTAAGCGTAAGAATTTTGAAGCGTAAGAACAGCGTAAGAATTTTGAAACTAGCATAAGTGAATTTTGTGTAGTATTCACAATTAAAATGTACAAATGATATGTAGTAAATTTTCCGGATACGTCTGACATATCGGGAAAATTTGCTACATATAATAGAAGCACTAAGGATTCTTTGTTTCGGTATTAGAGATCCACAAATCGTATTTTTTGACAAAACATTTGCACTTTTTCCTGGCAGAATTACAGAACTTGAGTAAGATACTAACATTTTATGAAGAACATACATACAAATACTATGAACATACGTACATGTTAGAGACATAGTGAAACACTGAACATATTTTGCCATAATATCCTTTCTAAACGGAGATATATTTAGGAATTAAATTTAAAAGGTTGATGACTTGCATTACTTTCGCATTTAATGGTGTTAATTTGTTAAAATTTTGGCTTTAAAAAATGAATTATTTAAGTTACAATGTTCTAACCAGCTCACAGCGTTCGATCAGAACCTTATACTCAAGTTCTTGCTATTTATTACTAGTTAGAAATGATTTAAATGCACACATGCGTGATGACGGTTAAACAAGATGCAAATACATAATTTCATTTTTTATATTTAAGTTTGATTTCTCATTTCCAAAATAATGAAAATGCTTATATTTCAAAACTGATTTGGAATTCACATGATCTGATAAAAACTGCAGGAGAGTTACTGTAGGGAAAGACACCTCTAAGTTGCTTAAAAAAGTAGATTCTACGTTGCAAAAAAATATACGCACATCGTGAGCTAATTAGCATTGACTAGCCGAAGAAGAATAGTCTTTTCAGGAATCTTGAATTTTGAATGATTTTTACTCATGCAGGAGTGCGAAAAAAACTGACCAAAAAATCATCTAGAACGCACATGCATTCATAGCGGGACACATAATTATGTTCCAGCTTACAAAAAGAGTCTGAGCCTAAACCCTTTTACTCGAAATCTGATTGTGCCAATAACAAACAATGATTACCATAACTCGGAATTCGAGTTCAGGGGAGAGAATTCTTGGCTGCCAAGTAGATGCCCTATCTCTAGCAGTTGTACATGTGCGTGCACTTAATGCGTTTGGGTTAAATCTGATAGCGCTCTTTCTACGGGAAGAATGCGTTGGAGGCTGCATCATTGCCTTCTTTGGAAAGCGGACAGGAAAGGAAACCGACCTGCCGATTCACGAACAGACTCTAAAGGAGTTGTCCCGTAATCTTCCTTCCGTTACGATTCCTGGGCACTGGGAAAGAGTTATGGTTACCCTCTAGATATACATGTTTGGAAACAGAGGGTCCGCAAGTTATATTATAACGGAACGTTTTTTAGAGTCATTCGAGATCAAAACAGATACACATAACATTTTTACGAGGGCCATTTCCAGTAGAAATGTTAATGGTTCAGATATTACGAAAATATATACATATAATTTAGATCGCTTTTCACTGTCTGTCTATCACATAGTCTGAAGAAAATTGAAAGTTTCTTGCAAGTAAATAGTGCCAAATACAGACGGTACTTGGTATATAGTGCCCAGTTTAGAACCACCACCGGTAGAAGGACGTAATGGTACTGATTGATGCGTCATTTGTAATTCAAAGTTTGAGCATGAATCACTGTCTCGGTTGCATTAACAATTTGCTTCGTTATTTGATAACGAGTTTTAGAAATAGCCTGCACACGTCTCAGGAACTATGAGCTTTGAGGATTAAACATCGTATACTCAGATCGCAACTTTACGGGCTAAAAACCCTACTAAAATCCAGAAATTTGTATTTGAAGTGTGTGTAAAGTGTGATATTACCGTTGTCACTAGCACAATTTATCTTTGTGCTAGTAGGTTTCGTAAAGATCGTGTGGGCACAAATACGACGCAAGACCGGAAAGATCTAGAAATCGACACAAGAACAAAGTGTGAAACTTTGGGTTGATTTTATTGAAAAATATCGTTTCAAGACGAAAAAAAATTTCCGAAGGCAGAGAAATTTTAATAAAGTTTGTATTTAGAATACCGTCAAATGATTGATACCGAAAAAGCACAAAAGCAAGCAGCCGACCCTACTTTCTCTAGTTTGGATCACTCGTTCCCCATGACAACGCTTGCCGACACATTGCCAAAGACATAACAGAACTGTTCCATAAATATGGCTCCAAAGTTTTACAAAATGCACCTTACAAATCTTACATGAGCCCACCAGACTTTGACTTAGCCACAAAATTCAAAAATTCTCTGTGAGAACGTCGTTTTTTTATCCCTTGATGAGCTTTTTGTAGCCGTTATCCTAACAATTTGCCTTCTGAAGAAAGAACGGATTTGATGAAATTATAAAGCTGACCAGTCGTTTAAACTCGGAAATTGGAAGAATGGAATCTACATTGAATGTTTGTAAAGACATTTTCTCAAAAAATAATAAACATGTAAAAAATATAAAATACTGTGCTTCATTTACGAAATGACCTTCGTAGGTGGCGTTAGGGGTTGCGACCTACGTACATGATCCAGAAGCAAATTAAAATTTTCATCAGATTTATTACAACCTCCATTTCGTATAATTGATTATGGTCAAAAATATTTTCGTTTTTCTGTACAAATGTCACGGATTCAAATTATTGTTTGTTTAAAAAATCAAAAATTATGTGTTTCTTTACGGAATTGCCTCAGAAATGATAACCGCTTAATGTATATGTAAATTTTTAATCCCTTCTTATAGTTCAAATTATTAGTAAGAAACACTTATATACCCTTTTCAAATATATTCGAACACCAGTATCTACTACAACACTGTAAATTGTACTGGCTATGAATTGTATTCTACAAAAACAGCTAACTCCCTTCATGATTATGCCTATACACGAGATACGTGTAACTGTGTTTGACACTGAAATTTTCATGCTTCATGAGCGCTCGAAATACATGGATCGAATTTTTTACTTCATTGTTAATTATTCTGCTGCTTTGCATGTTTTAAAATATTTACGTGTTTTTCAAATTCGTTTACTTTCCATAACAAAAGAATTAAGTAAAGTATTTAAGTCCAGTATTGACTCATAAAGTCGTTTTTTTCTAAAACTATGTGGGTAAAGGCAAACCAGCTGAAAATAGAGCATCTTTCAAGGCAGTCCACAGTTCTGAAGAAACGCAAGAATGTGCGAACACGAAAAAGGCTTCTCCTCGTTAAAGACGACTCTGTACAACTGCAACATCCCATAAAACGCTTCGGCGTACGCAAGTCGGCCGTTGAAAGAGGTGTCCATAATCAATCACGTGCAAGTACAATGTGCTCCGAATTTACGAGTACTTTTATTGCGCGAACTCCTCAAGAGCTGCAACGAAAAACCACATTTGAAATTTAAATCTCTTAAAAATGCGAGTTCTATATTGTTTCTTCGAAGGACCAAGACGAGGAGAATTGTAATGAGTTCATTTATCCTAACGAAGCACATTACGGAAGAGAAAACGTGGAGCCGAAACCATCATTTATTCGCAGACATTTAACGACTAACCTTCGTGAATTCTTTTAACCCTAAAATACTGACGCAGGTAATAATTCATTTAAAACGCAAATTCATAACGTTGTGGTGTCGAAATGTGAATGAGATCTTTTTCAGTAGTTCGCCGAAACCCACATTCTTCCTTTCGAGAGCACAGGCAATCCTGTCGCTGCTGTTGTGCACTGTACAAGCTGATGAGACGAATTGCAATCAAAAAGATAATGGAAAAGATAACAAAGGATACATCATTCCAAGGCTCCTTTCGCGTGCTGAAGAGAACCGAATAGTTTGAAAACGGATATGGAAAAATCGACACCATCTGCACATGTAGCCCTCCTATTTGATATGCACGTTCAAAGCCTGAATTGCTTTTGATCTATTGGCTTTGGACCAGAAATGTCCCCAACAAATTTCGTCGTTTGGAACAACTGATTCCGGATAAGAGCAATTGCTCCACACTAGTATACACAAAAACATATTCTATGATATGTCTGTATCATAATGTCTATTTAGACTTCAATAATTCCTCTCGTCAGATTGAGAAGTGCACGAAAGCAGCGCCATCGCTGACTATGCAACCTAAGGACAGAATGTGGATGTTTTGGAAAACCTAAAATATCGACTACACCACGAAGTCATATCGTACATTAAAAATCAGTTGCCTCATACTTCGTTAACATTTTTGTGTATTTGTATTGTATTACATTTATGTAAAAAGTTTCTTTAGTACCTTCATGACGAGTCACTTATTACTTCTAGATGTAGATTGATTGGTTCCAGGTACGTCAACTACTAGGGCTATTAGTCCCATAAGTGTAATGTATGTTGTTTTTTGCTCGGAAGGTGGTGTTGATCTTCCCCTGCTGTATGGCGAGATCTGGCGCCGACCTATCGTTTTTTTTCCCTAAGCAGACATCTCCCACCAGATGGTCACCGTCCCTGCCGAGACAAGCACTTAGCCCCTGACGGGTGTCCCAGCAGACGTGGTAGTGTAGTGTGTGTTAATGTAAGCGTGTGTAAGGGCTGAGGTTAGGACAAGGAAAAGAAAGGTGAGATCGCGCACGCTCTGTGGCCTTTTGTTAGGGTACTCGCTCCGGCATTCGCCTGGTATTCATTGGAGAAACGATGGAAAACTACCGAACAGAGCAGCGGAATGCTAGAATTTTCCTCCAGTCAGCGACTGAATTCGACCTTGCTAACAAGCTAGTGATGAAAATCCTGACACTGTCGGGACTGAAACCTAGGACCTCCTAGTCAGAGGGACTGCAGTAACAAAGTTGATGCCCTGAGCCATCTCTCCAGGTTTGTAGATGTAGAAAATGCGTCGAAAAATGTTTCAGAAAAATATTTAAACAATTACTTTTTAATAAAGGTTTATTTAAAAGAGAGGAAGATGTTTATACATAATTAGTTAATTTGTAATAACGTACGTTAAACTACGACTCAATATTATTGGCTCAGTTTTCTTGATTTTTACGAAATATTGTTCATCTTTCTCACGATTCAACAAAAAATAATACTGTAGTTTTTGGTTCTCCATTTTATCCATGAAAATGTAATGCAGGTAAAATCTTTCCTTTTTAAGTCGCCAACCATCAGGCGAATGCCGGAACAGTACACTAACAAATAGGCGGGCCACAGACTGCAACGCGATCTTACCATCCTCGTTCTTGTACCTTACACTCCCCTTAACATACTTACTCTTACAGGCATTTCAAACACACATGTCGAGAGTTTAAAGCGTGTCCCTGTTAAGGCGGAGCCCTTCTGGGGAGAGATACCTGGCGGATATATCATTTACACACATATTGTGACCGAAAGTTTGATACAATGAGGTATTCTGAAATACTTTCTTTATCAATGTCATTTTTGGTATACTATTTTGTAAACCACAGTAGGCCAATATGAAGTGAAAATATTAATAAACCTGACGGTTCAAATGGTGGAACATTGCTTTCGTATTTGAAAATAATCAAATCAGTGCGTGATGATTATCGTACGCGATATCAATTCCATCTTGTGTGTTCCTCTATATTTTTTAAAAATAAATATACCTTTTGGCTACGATGGTTAGTAGAAAACAAATACGATTTGCCAGTTGCCATACACAAGACAACAGTAGCCTAGTGCATAAACGTCCTTCCATTTCATTCCAGATCGTTCTTTCGCACATCGCGCGCGAGGGGGGGGGGAAGGCAGTTGGCAGAGTGCAGGTGCGTCGGAAGTCTCCGCCACCCATTTGCCCTTTTTGGGCGCCGCCCGCGCTTCGCGTCGCGCGACCGCAAGGCGCCGCTCGCATCGCCGCAGGTCACCCGACCGCGTCCCGCAAGGCCGCCGCGGCCTTCGTCGCCCGCGCCGCTGCACCGCACTTCGCGTTTCGCATCGCGTCGCATCTGCGGTCGCAATCAGGTCCGCAGTCGCGTCGCATCGCGTCGCGTTCGCGTCGCGCGGCGTCCGGCAATCGCGTCGCAATCGTAGTGCCGTCGCGTCGCAACGCGTCCGCAAGCGGTCGCAGTGCGCGCGCATCGCGTCGCATCGCGTCGCATCGCGTCGCATCGCGTCGCATCGCGTCGCATCGCGTCGCATCGCGTCGCGGCGAACGCCACTCTCGAGACTCGTTCCTCGAGTACGTAGTATTCCGATTATATTTTGTACTTTGGGGACCGCCGACGGTCATAGGGTCATTAGTCCGGTAAATGTAGTGCATGATTTTCCTCGGAGGAGGCTGTGATATTCCCCCGTTTGATGGTACATCCAGCGCCGAGCTAGTGGGTCGTCAGCCATCTCCTTCCAGCCGCACACCGCCTCGGACAGAACGCGCTCTAAGCTTCCGACTGGTCCCCCAGCGTGTGTGGTAGTGCGGTGCTTAAAAGTATGTGTGTAAGTAAGGGGTACAGACGTGTCAAGGAAGGAGAAGGAAATATGGCGCGCAACCCATGGTCCGTTTGTTAGGGTACTGCTCGGGCATTTTGCTGGCGTTAATCGGAGAAACCACGGAAAAATTCCGATCACAGACGCAGGCTGTTAGAAATTTCCGCCATACAGTAACTGGAATCGACCTACGTAGAATCTAGTGTCAAAAATCCTGCCGTCGCGACTTGAACCTTAGAATCTCCTGGTAATAGGCACTGCATTTGACATACAAATCCGAGAATGCCAAAGTTGTTGAATAATCCAGGGAAGTGGTTCATGGAAGTCCGTCCTATTGGCAAGACAATTTCGTTTTAAAAATAAGAACAATAAGTATATACACTTTGCAAGAACTGCAGTCACGTTAAGACAGTTGCCAACAGTAAAGTTCGATAATGAAGGTGGCTCAACCAAACTTCTATTCAAGCTGCTGACCAACTCTCAAGAAGAGCGATGAAGTGAAAGTTAAAATAGTGTGTTTTGTGTGTTTAAATAAATTATTCTTTATTTTCTGTGCTCGTCATCGTAAAATCAAAATATTTTATATTCCTTGATGATCTCGGTGCTGCAGGTTTCGATAGCGCCATCGCTTGCATTCATGGCACTAGTCGGACTACTAGGTTCGTAGACACTTATGGTCGTATGCGGCATTGTACTGCAAACAGTAGGAAACCTTGACTAACTGATTTAGAGGGATGAAAATTAAAGTGGTGTGAAGTAAGACAAATAAACAAGTCCTGAGTAAAGTAATGAAAAACGAATCGGCACTCCAGACTACACGCATACATGAACTATGCAATGATTGGCGTTTATTTTCGCGCGGGATGCAATTATCCATAAAACATCTTTCCATTACGCGGTTAGATCATGAACTTAGGTTAATCCAGTAGCGCAGCGTAACAAGCGAAAGATCTCATCTCTTTCCCGGTCATTTCAAAGCGGCCTCGATATTTGAAGTAGAACATTAGAAAACATATAGGAGCGCTTAAACGCGTTAAATGTAAGGCGAGGAGAATTAAGTAAACTGACCCTGGCCTTTCTCGATGGACCCTCTAACATTCCCTTGTGGCGAGACGAACTGTGGTTTCGATTATGAATCGCGGGAATCAACAAGTGCGCTTCCAACCCATTAACTTTCAATTTATATGCTTCAATCTAATAAAACAACACTTTATTTTCGCTTCAACTTCTCAACTCTGACATTATTTACTGTCACCAACATAGCTTGTTGCGCTTCTCGGTATATGACAAAAAATATGTAAACTCACTGCAGAATTTGAACTTCTACATTACATCAATTAAAAATCTTATATTTTTATTTTGAACGAGAGAATGCCTATTATCAAGTTTTTTATATTAATTATGATAACAAATACACCTTCAATAAAATGCTTCTATTTTTTCGAGAGCTACTACATTAGTACTGAGAACTGCAAGATAATGGATCTAAAGATACGTAGATTCCGAATATGTTCAAAATATATTCAATACTGATTTTATAATAAGAACATTACAGAAGTATCCAAAATATAGATTTTGTTGATAAATGTTTTTGAAGTAGACTCAACACATTCTTTGGAACTTCAAAGATGATAGATATTTTTAAAAAGAATTTCCGACATCATAGTGTAAAATATTTTTTAAAGTACAATAAATGATAATAAACCAAATTTTAAGTACTTATTACGGCACAGCCATTCGGAATATTCCAGTAGTTTATTAGACAAAATATGCTTTGAATTGCCTTAAGAACTTATCTGCAAAGTTTCGAATTTTCCTCCCCGGATATCTTGTATTTCGTCGTAACGTCTGGCAAAAATTTCAACAAACGCCGCAGTGACATTTCACGGTCATGTAGCCTAATGCACCGAGGCTCACATCAGAGCGAATTCGATGTTTTCTTCCACTGTTTTGTTGTTTCCACGCTGTTGTTACCATGCTGGTAACCTTTAATCTTCCGTCAGAACTGCTCGTCACAAGCACGCAGTGTGTTTGGCACCATTTTGTCTACCCGGGATAGTAAAACGCGCAGACGTGCCTCATCTTGCGAAGGATACCAATTTGAGTTGTAAATGCATGGCTGAATGTGCTCGCGGGGCACTGGGCCCGTCCATCCCCGGCTAAGTCATTTGTCCAGGAACGCTAGATGCGACCTAACCTCCCATGAATACGCAGTGTTCACATCAAATGGTTGTTCAGAGGGGGGAAGTATTTAGTGTTTCTGGACGCGTCAACTTCAAAGGTCTGAGTCCCGTAAGTGTAGTGCGCGCTATGTCCCGTGGGTGGCCCCGTGGTTGACCCCCGCTGGAACGTGAGAAACAGTGCCGACCTACAAGTCGGTTTGTGCGGGGATTCCCCGACAGCTTCTCTCCCTTTGCAGCTGTAAGCCTCCGGTTGGCCTCCCGACACGTGTAGTAGAATAGTGCACACTGTAATTTAGATGGACGTAGAATATACAAGAACAAAAAAATGATCTACATACTCTCGAATCCTGCTGACGAACTAAATTTGAGTAACATCGATGTTTTTTCAGTTCCAACAAATAGTTTAGTTAACTGATTTACTTTCTCTATTTCAATCAGTTTGTAGTACCGTTGTTGTTTAAGATAGACTTTTAGAGGTTCCTGTTTGCTTATCTTTACTTAACGCGATATCTTATCTTTACCTAACACGTGAAGAAAGTGCAGTTATTTGTTTTAGTGTTAAACAATTTCACGCAAAACTTGAACACCACAATCCTTGATATAATTTAATTCATAATTTCCTGTTATTGTTCTTTTTATTTTTGGATTGAACTACTCGATGAGCACTAGAATATTAACTGTAACTGTGTAGTGATTAAGCACGTGTATGTATGAAGTACTTCACATGCTTATGAAAACATCACAATTCAAGAGATAATTGAATTAGGTTATCTCCATTTTGATCAGTTTTATGCCTTGGCAATAGATACTGTCAATTTGTACCAAAGAAGTGAAATTTCATTGATAATGCTAATTACTATTTCACCCTGAATTTTATTACGCTGAAGTTGAAGTTATGACAATTTTTGATTCAAGGATAGTTGAATAATAAGAAAATAGGATATCTATAAGACATTAAAAGGATTATGGTCACCTTATTTTCATAATGGTTTATTCGCCCATTACCCTCGCGATGATTGGGGGAAAGAGTAAGTAGAGATCCCGTTTTAATGGGATGAAACGAGATTGTAATACCATAAACATGGCCACAAGTCTAATTTGATACTCCGTTCAACCTAAGTAAGTTATCTACGTTAATTTAAGCAAATGACCACACCTAAATTACGATCTAAAATTAGTTCAATTATCCACAAACCGATTTGATATTGTGTTAACAAAATGAATTGAATGAACGGTAACTCATCTTCATACACATATACAAATATTTATTGTGAAATATAGATGAATTACTGAGCCTTCTACTGAACGAAGATCCCTTCATCAATCCATATATTGAGAAATAATTTATAATCCAATGTTTAAGTAACAAGAAAAATAATAAGTATGCATTTTTATCAACGGTAGTACAAGAGCTATACTTCATTAAAAACAGAATAACTGACCCATTACTTTAAAACACATATATTATTGTAGAATGTAAAATAGATTTTAACCATAATCCACATACGTTTTCGCCTATTGATAATAATTGAGAAATAACACTATATGTCGAGATGTAATAAGAAAAACGAAAATCAATGATGTCTTGAAAAACAATTATACTGATAGTCCCTGAGAATTCAAAGACTCTTCTCTCAAAGGCTCTGACCTCTTCCTTCCTCGTTGGTAATAAAGGAAAAATATTCTTACTAATCACTTGACAAAGACCGCCTGTTTCGGATATACTGCAATTGAGATATTTAAAAAGTATAGAATGAATGAAATATATTAGTGGGCAATGAGTATTTGGATATGAATCCATGAGCTTTGAGAGAATCGCAAATGGTGTACGCGGACGCCCCCTACATTGACCCAAAAGAAACGCAACTCGAATTAGATTGCTTGCATGATTTATCAATTGAATGCCAATTCTACTTTTCATTCTTTAGCGTTGTACGTGCATACAATACTTTTTAACCTTGATCTCTGAAAGGCCATCACTTGAATCGCCCCGTAAGAATGAACAATAAATTTTGTAGTCCAAATCACACCATTCATCAGTATGTCAAGGGTTGCTAAGGGTACCGCTACTCAGGACAGGATGAGCAAACATCCCCTTTGTTCTATTTTCTGGACGTTTTCGCGATCACTGCTCTTGACTCCTCCACAAAAGAGGCTGCGCCAGACTGACGTTCTTGGCCAGGTAGGCCCTCGGGTGACGACCAAAAAACAACCTTTGAATCGCGGACGCTTCGCACACAATGCAGGTTCGCCTTGTGGGGCAAAAAGCGGCGGCAGCGGTTCGTGAGACATTCGCGGCTACGGCGTCCTGGCGAAAGAGACTGCAACAAGGGCTCGCGGCACTTGGAAGCAAACACTGCACAGAGATATGGATGTTTCGAAGGCAGGATGAGTAAGGAGGGGAATGAAACTGCTTAGAAGGACAGAAAACATGCGCTCGAAGATGATTAATGACTCAAGAGGCCGGATGGCGAAGAAAAGGAATGTATAAACTTAAATGATAGTATGTTTTAGAACTAGATGGGGTTAATTGGGAATTGGGTGACAAGAGAATATAGCAAATGAAGCAGACAGCATGAGGTTTACAATTGAAAAAGGCGAGGCGAAAACTAGAAATTAAGAAGAGGGAAGAACAATAAATGAAAATGTAGGGGGAGACGCATGAGGTAAAAATGGAGGGCACATGGAATAGGAACATGGGGAAAGATAATACTAATGAAATACTGAGAAACGAGACCATATGTGGGGAAATGCAGAAGGAAATAATAGAACGTGGGCCGCGTGAAACAATGTTCGAAGTAAACGTTTGAACATGAACGAGTGTTTAATTTTGAGAGACGGTGCGAGGTAGAACAAAGACGGTGAGGGTTGGGTTGCCAGTACGAAGAATGGCGAGGGACAGCTAGCTGAGCGGGAGATTGGCGGCGGGCGCCATGCAGTGAGTTACGAGCGATGGCCCGACAGCGCGAGATGGAAGATGAAGTGGAAGCTGCGACGCGGTGGCCGGGGCGGCGGCGGCGGTGGCGGGAGCGACTAAAAAGCAGGCGTCGTCTGGCGGAGCGGCGGTCGGCCGAGGAACTGCGGCGCGCGCAGCCGTAATTGGAAGCGAGGTGTCTCCGGATCGCCCCATTAGCCCAAGGCTTAGGCCACCGCCGGCAGCGAGTGCCGAGCGAGATTCGGCCTTCCCAAGGCACAAGTGCATCCAACGTCCCGTTACCTTCGCTTTCTTCTCGCATCAGCTGCTCCACAAAGGAGTTCCCAGCAATGGACCTTCGGGGATGAATCACACTTGCAGTTTAGGCCGTTGGAAACAAACAGGGGATGTCAAAATGTAGGGTTGAATAATTACCCCCCCCTGTTGGAATGAGATCGCACAACCATGCTATTAGTATATTTCTCGAAAGAGAAAGGATGTATGAAACAGTATAAAAAGGGGCTACGATTCAAGGATAAAAGTAAGAAGTAGATGATAGAGGAGGTGATCTTGGGAACGTTCCCAGAACAATTAACATTTGGCTTACATGCAAAAAATCAGATAATTTCACCATGTCGAGAAAATAATGACGTTGGGAAGTAATGCAAACAACCGAGGGTAAAATGAAATCAAAATCTCAAATCCATTGAAATCCTTTCACTAATTTTGTATATCCGAATATGGAGAATATATAATGATAGGTGGCTTCGACACTTTTCATTGAATAATATCCTTTTTCAGACACGTTTCCTAGAGTTTCAGTAGCAATTTGCAATATTTTGTGTATATCATATTTAATTAAATAGAACAGAAAGTACAATCGCTTATGTTAATATTTATCAGAAAGAAACATCAAATAAATAAATAAGAAATAAATAAATAAAAAAATCACCCTGTGCATGTCTTTCAGTCAGAACCATAGAGCGTGTATCAATATTACTCGGTATTCGAGAAATATGACGTTGCTTTCTGGCTCTTATTTCACACTAGAAAATGACGCAAAACAACTGTTAACTTGTAGAACACACTGACAGCAACGTCTATCGGATGTAACATGCGCTGATTCTTGTCCTCTCCAATCGCAGTTCCTGCGCCCCGCACATTCGCCCCGAAAAAAGCGCGAGAAACAAACGATGAACTTGGCTCGGAGCGTGCTGCGGGAGTCATGCAATAAACATCGCAAGAGCGTCGAAGGTCGTGGCGCGGTTGGACGGGATGTTTGTGGAAACTCGATGCACCAACGACAGCCGCCATCAACGCCATTGCGCACACTGGGTCGAAATGCTCAAAAGGCTCATAGAAGTAAAAGAGGCCCAAAGTACCGAAGAGGCCGTGACTTTTCATGGTGGGTCAAGTGCTGGTGCTAGACAATTTTGGGCCCGGGACATTGCTGAAACGTAAAGCCTCCAAATAAAAATGTGACAGCAGTATCAAGAAACTATACGACTTATTTCCTTAGAAATAATTACGAGTTATTTCCTCAGCTAGAAATTTTGGAAATACATTTTAAATAATAGTTTTAAGAAAAAGTATTTAGTGATGAAATAATACAATCACCACAATTACCACAACTTAAAACGCTACAAATGTGTTTAGTTAGTGTTTAATAAAATCACTTGTTGTTTAACACATGAAACAAAATGAATTTCTGTAGAACGTTTCTTATGGTTATCGTCATTTGATTCATTTCAAAGAGTCCTACTTACTAATGAAGATAATAACTAGTTAATATGAAAAATTATTTGAAAATTTTATGAAATAGCTTCTGGATCGCGACTTATAAAATGACGATAACCCTTGTCTCTAGTTCTAATTTGTTTTTCTATTGTTTTACTACTACTCCCCTCGTGGGGCCCCTTCACGTGCGGAGCCCCGGGCGATCGACCGGCCTGCCCAGGCCTGGCGCCCGCACTGGGTAGGGTCAAATAGGACTCGTACATTACGAGCAACATTTTCAATTATGAACCCTTATAACTGATGAAATAATAATTGTATTAATTATATAAGCAACTATAAACCTGAAACAGGTTTCTGAATACAATTTTTGCAAAACGCCACATTGCAAAGGTATTTGTTACCTTTTATAATAACATACATTACAATACAATACATTGTTGCAGCCAAAAGCCAAAGGGCGTGAGCCAAAAGGCAAAAGGCGTTTGCTTCGTGAAGTACAAAGTTTGATCCTAAAAGTTTCCAGAATCTCCCCACTACTGTCCTTGTGTATGCGGTTAGCCATGTCGCTGATCTCAACACTTCTCAAGCTGATGAGACGAATTGAAGTCGAAACAGTATAGCAACAGATGACGTAATCCAAAAAATATGTTTGCTAGTGTTTTGCCAAAGGGTATTTTATTTATAGGCTTCTTCGCCTTGCTGAAGAGAACCGAATAGTCAAAACAGTCTAGCAAAAACTGGGTCTTTTTCATTTTTCCCATTTTGCAGTGAACCGCCCATTGGGATCAAAAGTTTATCCCAAAAGACCTTGGCAACACCGTACCAAAAACGTCCAAATTTCCGATGTGTATTGGGTCAAGTGTTTTAAACAAGATACCCTTTGGCAAACAAAGGCGCTTTTCCCTTCTGAGGCGGTCTTCCCGCGCGATGGGCGGCGAGATCCGGCGCCGACCTTCTGTCGACAAGCAGGACTTAACCTCCCACCAGCGGGACACAGCCCCAGCCGAGGCAAGCTCTAAGCTCCCGACCGGTCTCCCAGCGTGTGTTATAGTGTAGTGCACGTTAGCGAGAGTGTATAAGTAAGTGATGAGGATAGAACAAAGTAAAGGAAGGATAGATCGCGCACCATCCGAGGCGCATTTGTTAGCTACTGATTCCGCATTCGCCTAGTGTTGTTGATCGGAGAAACCACGGAAAACTACCGATCAGAGCAGCCGACCGCTAGAATTTTCCTCCAGACATCGTCTGAACTCGATCTAATTGACAAGCGTCGCAAATCCGGCCAACGTCGGGACTCAAACCTAAGACCTCCTAGTCAGAAGCTCTGCAGTGACATTAGTTGTTGTACTGAACCACATCTCCCAGATTAAGTAGTCTTATCTTTCTTTCTTAATCTTATCTTTTCTTAACTTATCTTTCATTCATATTGGATTCAACACAAGCATATGTGATGGAATTCAATAAACTTGAAATGCAATGCACTGTAACTTAAAACTAGTAGATATCTCAGCCTTTCCCCGGGTATTTGATGAGAATTTATTAAGAAGCCCTGATCCGGCGAGGTTCGGCCCTGCGTCCCCTGACAACAATGATGCGTGCATGCATGGCTAAATGCTTCATTTTGCAACATTTGTGGTGTGTCCAATCACATTTAAAGAAACATTTTGGGGTCACAAGTGCAAATGCCTCACCCATGTCTTTTCTTGACTTTTCAAAAGTGTTGGTGCAAACTTTGAGAGAAATATTGCTGTGGTTCAAAAGTTATTACATATACAAATCCAAACGCACCCATTCTTATTTTTATACTAGTGGAACTCGGCAGACGTTATATCCTTGATCTCTCTCTCTTTCTGCCTTTACTTGCCATTAATAACTCCCCCTTTTCTGTCATTATTTACCAATAAAAACGCCAAACATACCCAGCAGCATTGTTTACTCAAGCAATCTCTCACAAATGTCCGCGCGTTGTATGCTGTTCTCGAAAAGACCGCTATGTGACTTCAGACAATGGAAAGAAAAATCTTCCATACGAAACGGGCAGTTTAAACATTAACGACAAACACGATAAGAAGGATGCCAAGCTTTCTATTTCTGAATAAATTAATTAAAAGCACTTGCAAAGCTGCCATCAGCTCAGATCGGTCCGTGGCAGTAAAATGGTCAACATGAAGCGCAATTTTGTTCTGCAGCGTCATTTAATGGAGTTACAACAAAATAAACCCTCTGGACGCTTTTACTATACAGAGAAAGAAGATTGAAGAAGAAGAAGAAGAAGAAGAAAAAAAGAAGAAAAAGAAGAAAAAGAAGAAAAAGAAGAAAAAGAAGAAAAAGAAGTAGAAGAAGTTGGGGACTATAGTTTGTAGCTCATTTGAATTCCCTCTTAGAAAGAACCTCCTAGAATGCAAGGTGAATTACAAAAGAATGTTTCTGGCGGTTTTGAATTTACATCCACACCTTATTAAAAACCATTATTTACATTAAACATAATAATTTGCAAGCACAGAACATTCTAACCTCACAAAAATGATCAAAGTAACCAAGAGTTTTCCCGCATGAGAACCATCGTCGATTTCCTCGCTAACGCCTCCCGATGCCACCCGCTAAAGGCACGAAGCGGGCGCCCTGCGGTGTGTGTGTGTGTGTGTGGGGGGGGACTCTTTTTATTGGCGGGGCCGCCCGCCGGCCTTCGCAGCCGCCCCTCCCCACCACCGCAGTCACGAGGTTTAACGAGACTTTTCGCGATTTTTCCTATTTTTAGACGCTTCCTTGCCGATCACGATCGGAATATCCTCGCGATTCAGCGCTCGCTCCCTTCCCAGACAGAAACGGGACGGACCGTATTTTTTTATCCGGTTGCGCGTAACATATTCCAAGAAGCGTAGTCTGTCCACGCAATGCCTTATAAGGATATTCGAAAGATTTTTGCTCGAGCATCAAATACAATACCTGTACATGCTGTCTGATTGCGTTCGGTGAGTCACAAGGACTGTGAATAGACTTCTAGATCGCTGAAGGATTGTTTTAGCTTGTTAGCCGACTCTGAAAACGCTTGGGGCAATGTATCTTTGATCTGAAGCACGAAAGTTCCGCTACTTTTAATTCCTACAGAAGTCAGTGTTATGTTTCATCCTGCCAAGAGAGTGATGATCAAAGTAACATTCCATCATGTAGAACAGCTATTATATTTCGACGTCTCTTATGTAAATCATGATTTGCCGAACGACTAGTTATTGAATTACTTGTTTTAATTTCCCTGTTGTGTATAGGATTCAGTGGTTTTCTAACTTAAATCTCTAAAAGAAATATCCTAAAATTAAACAAAGCAGACAAAAAATTATTCAATATTTTTATATAGCAGTACCTATTTATTATTATCGACAATCAAAACAATTATTTTTTAAGTTTTTTATGGCTATCATCTTGCCTATAAAAATACGACGACGCGAAACGTGATTTATAGACAAGAGAATAAGCATATATAATTTAAAAAATAATTGTTTCGCTTGTCGTTAATAATTAATTGATATCACAGTATAAAAAACCTAAAATAAATTTAACAGACTATAATTTTGACATTTCATCCTCTGCTCGCAATAAGACGCGTAATACGAGACATGGAATAATCATTTTACTAACATTGAATAACTATCTCGGTTTTTCTGAGTAGGATCAGCATATGCTATAATATGTCTCAGTCTGACTTGAATACCACTGTTGAAAGCCTTTAGATTAATTCCCATATTCAGTCCCTTAATTGCACATTGAATGTCACTTGCTAGATGTAGGAATTTTGGTATATTTTCGTACCACTGTTACGGGTACAGAAAGGAAAATGACATTTTATTTTCGTTCGTATTCTTTTAGGAGTCTCTCTCGCATCTCCATACTGCAATAAATCGTTCCACCATGTTGATGAATACGTATACTCAGTTGAGAGCAGAGAAGGGCAAACAAAGAATCTCGTAAGGGAGGGATCGGTGCTCGCGAAGAGACATATCGCGATGGCCGCCCTGGGAGACGATGCCAGACGCGACGGGGTCGGTGAGGGTGGCGGCGGAGGGAAGGGGAGGCAAAGAGGACCATTATGCACCGTTGAGGGCTCGAGGGTGCGCAAAGGAAAAGTGGTGAGGGGCGCCGAGGGGGAGACGTATGCAATCGGAGGCTGAGGAGGCGGCGTCAGGAGAGCGAGCACAGGGCGGTTGTGCAGAGGGAAGCATCAGTCCAACGCGCAGTTGGTGAAGACGCCGGAGCGGAGGGCTGATGGTACAGGTAGCATCGATGGCGGCGGCGTTGGAGACAGCGGTGCGAATGGTGACACGGGCAGTAGGG
>BOPP01000129.1:897779-919284 GCA_017312745.1 Gryllus bimaculatus
CCACGCCACGCCACGCCACGCCACGCCACGCCACGCCACGCCACGCCACGCCACGCCACGTCACGCCATGCCACGCAAACACACCACCCGCCCCGCTCCGCCGCCCAAACAGATTCATTCCTTTTAATACCGACGGCGCGGCGGATGTGTTCAACGCTTGCCGTCTTCTCGATTGCGAAATCGCTTCACGAAACATCGATCATTCAACACGCATTTATACACCGCTGTAATACGTGCGTTATAAACGTCTTTATTAGATAAAATCTACATCCACAATGGCAGCTTTTCTGTTATGCAGTTGCTATGTGAAATATTCCTTTTATGTTCCGGGATGTGCGAAAATGTTCGATGGAAATATCGCGTGGTGCATGTATGGTAATGATGAGTAATTTCAATTTTAAATGCGGGCGATTTCTAGCAATTACTGGAGGTTCGTTTATTTGCGGTATTAGATGTGCTACTGCCTCTGTATGAAATGAGGATGTAAAATGCAGGGCATGCGTTGCGGTTTCAGTTCTACTAGCAGTACATTAAATCTCTTTAGTTAAAAGTAGTAGTTTATCCTGCATAATAACGAGTGGGATACGCATTCTATCCCAATCAAAAGCCATCCAAATTTCACAACGTATTTTACAGAATTCATAGACATGTATGGCAGGAACCAATTGACCATCTCACGAGATTTTTTTTCATTTTCATATAATATTTCTAAAACATGTCTCTTCAACATATGCTGTGTTAATATTTCCATTCAAATGTGTTTTACGTATGGTTTTAAAACTACAGTTGCTAGGCAGACAAAGAAACACGTTTGAAAATATCAGAATGAGTAGTTCTGACATTATTTATCAAGTCACTAAAGCGCAGCATATTCAACGAAGATTTTATTATGAAATTTAAGCTTCAGTTTTAACGATTGCTTAAAAAATCAAATAATTAAAAATACAGAAATGTGATATTCACACATGAAATTACGCGTGTTATCTAAAACTTTGATAGTTGAGATTAAGTTGTGCCTTCTTGCGATACTCATGTTATCATAATCTCAATAATGATGGCATAGTCACTAATCAATTGCATTATTATGTATCATTAAAAGTAAATCAACTAAAAATTTGGTTACCAGCTGTACGTGCATTGACAGTATCAGACTTTATAGCGGTCTAGTAGAAGAAAAATATATTTAAGAAAGTATCACACAACCTATCCATCTTTAATTGAATATATTGTGAGTAAATATATTGCAAAAAATAATAGAGTAAGGGCTACACGATATCTTAATAATTAAAGCAATGGTAAAATGCATTTACAAGTTATCTTCCTAATAAAGTTGTATTTTCTCTCTGGAGCTTTCATGTACACCGCAGCAATTTGAAGTATGATAAATAATATGTGCATCAAAAAAATACATAGAAAAATAATAAATGTCTTTTCAGTGAGTTTGCTGATAAATTTAAATCTTGTCTATAATCAGAAAATGAACATGCTGATTATACAAGCACTTAAAATCAAATATCTTATACTTATTTATGAAATAAAAACTTCCTATTACAAACGTTATAGGTTACATTGTATTGCCTTCTCCCTGGTGATAATTATCATTCATAATTTCAAAAAGGCAAAAGGTAAATAAACGAAGCGATACAAAGAAATAAAACAAAGGGTCTCTAAGGGATACGATCGATCTTATAGATGAAGAGTATTTAGTGAAGGAGGCGATGAACACGAACCGATAGAGGCAGTGAAGTCATTCACCATTGGTGCTAGAGTTCCTACGTCTCCGTGTACACCTCCCAGGAAGCAAGGGGGTGTATGAGGTGCGAGAAAGAGTATGAGCCACACGGACGCGATGAAGGCGGCCGTCAGCGCTTCCACTTTTATACCGCCTCCATCAAGTTCACGTACTCGACCAGCAGAGGCGGCGGGTACGGGGTTGGCGGCAGAGGCGGTGGAGGTTACAGAGACGGCAGAGATGGCGGAGGCGGCAGGGATGGTGAAGGCGGTAGATGCGACAGGGACGGCGAAGGCGGCAGGGACAGCGGAGGTGACAGAAGCGGTGGAGGCAGCAGAGGTGGCACAGACAGCGGAGGCAGCAGTGACGGCGATGACGGCAGAGGTGGCTGAGATGGCGGAGACGGCAGGGACTGCGAAGGCAGCAGAGGCGGTGAACGCGGTGGAGGCAGCAGATGTGGCAGAGATGGCGGAGGCGGCGGAGTTGGAGAGGTGGCAGAGGAAGCAGAGGCGGCGGATGTAGTGGAGATGGCAGGGATTGTAGAGGCGGCGGTGGTGGTAGAGGTGGTGGGGGCGGCTGAGGCGGCACAGATGGCGGAGGCGGCGGTGAGGACGGCGGAGGCGATCTGGACGGCGGAGGCAGAGAGGCGATCTGGACGGCGGAGGCTTGAGCGGCGTCCGCGGGCAATCGCCGTCCTTGGGCGGCGCCGTCCCGCTCTGCATCGGAATGGAAACGGCCATTCCGCGGACGAAAGCGGGCGACGGGCATCCGGGACAAGCCCATCTCTCACCGCAAGAATCGACTGTGACGGGCGCGGCGCTTAAAAGACGGCAGGCGCGGGCGCCGCGGATTCTTGTCTTGATGTCGCATGTTAAGAGCACCGCTCTCTGGCCGAACGATTCCATGTATTCATGGCTCTCAGGATGCATCCGCCGTTTCTATAGGGGAGGTTTTCTCATTCATTTTATGGACATGGAAATCTAATCACGAAACTTTACAATGCATTTTCCCCGGTAATACAACAAGAAAATTGTTGCCGTTCACATTCGGTTTCTATTCCTTTTGAATATTATCAATAGCTTTCACTAAATAAAAACATCTTTACAGATAAATGTTACGTAAATGGTATTTTATGTAAACACGATTGTATAAAAAGTCTTCTTGTACACAGAAAATATTTTATTTTCATACCGCTAAAAGGGAATGTTAAAGCATTTGTTTGTGTAATATATACACACGAAAAAAATATTCTAATTTGTTTATCAAACTTTTCCCTATTTACTGATGAAAGTTAAAGAGACGATTTACTTGGTAATAAAGTAATAAATAATTTATTATAGCCCGACTGTCAAATTACTATTTAATGAATCTTAACTCATAAAGAGGTAAATGCCTAACGTTTGAATCTACTGTAAAGATTTATATGATTGCTATATTAGTTTAATTAAGTAAAATTTCCTTGTAATATTAACGTTTTATTTAATTGTGATAAACCTTCACTTGAACTAAATAATCAATTCTTTCTCCATGTTCACATTTTTATAATTTTAGTCTTTTAAATACAATATCTCGAGATTTTGTAGTCACCTATCTGTTATTCCCACATCATGATCAAGAATATAAAATGCAATAAAAATAACAAAGCGTCAAGTTCACACAAAATGACCTGAGAATTGAAAAGTGTATTAAACTCTACGTCATGCTGCAGAAGTAGAGCGCGAATAGATGAATGTTTTAATCTCCAAAGCATAACTAAAAACTTGTTGAATCGAACAGTCAGAACCATTCTCAAGATCAAATAATAATAAAATTAAGTTAAAATATTAAATATGATCGTTCATACCAGAGAGACTTTTATTGGATGACCATAATGAAAGAAATAAAAGATGCTCATGTGATTGGAATATAGAAGAGGTAATCCGTAGTTTTGAGAGGCATTGTCAGAATGATCGAAGATCGCTATTATCTTGTTTGAAATATAATTCCATCGTCAAACAATGGAGGCTCGTATTCTTTGCCGTTATAAATATTCATTCAAATCATTAACTCAAACTGTCGAATAGTTGCCAATATCTACAATTGATGCATGCCCGAGCGCCTGTGACAAAGCTACAAACTCGCAAAGCGTGACAGCAATTCCATTAATTCACTGAAGAGGTGAATCAGTCGATGCTGATGTCCTCTCAAAAACAGCCGAGTGCCCTGATCCCAAAGCACAGAGGAGGCCGAGTGGCCAGCCCCAGGGTGCTTGATCGATGGTCAGCCTACTGGAAAGGTCCAGCGCCGCCGCGACGTCTTGCGGGTTGCAGCGTTCTCCCCAGCAGGCGCTGCTAGACTGGCACACGCGACGCGGCGAAGCGGCCTCGGCGTCTGGGCGTCCTGGCGGCGCTGAGTTGCAAATAAGGGCAGACGCACCAACGGGCACTCCTCTCTCCCTTCCTGCTCTCACCCCTCCGTCTGCCCGCTCGTTCGTTATTCTATCTCTCCCCTTTCCTCCCCTCCCAAACACCCTCCATCTCTGTCCCTCCTGGCATCACTCAGTCTCTTACTCCATCTCGCAGTCCTCCCTCTATCTCTCAGCTCATCCCCCCCTCTCTTAGCCTCTCCCTCCGTCTCTCAGATCTTTCCTTCATCAATCAGTGCCTCCCTCCAACTATCTGACCCTCCCGCAATCTTATTGTCCTTCCCACTCTTTCTAAGTACCACCGAGGCCTCTGTTCCTAACTCCTTTTGTTCTTTGCTCCCTCATCTTTTGTACTCCATTCCCTCCGTGTGACCGACTGCCTGACCTTTTCTTCCCCTCTCTTTCCCTTGTTCTTCTTCCCTCACTCTCCTTTTCTCAATATCTTTGAACCTACCTAACCATTACTCCATGTGTGTATCGACGCTTGCTTTCACCTCATCAGTGACAACCATTGATCTACTCTTTGGCCTTGCTCAAGGTTTACTGCCAAGCTCGTCTGCTTCTGGCAAGCATGCCGTTATTTCTCTGAATGTTTTTATGCAGGGCTTAGAAGATTCAGTTCATAAGAATGTCGATCATAAATCTTTATTCTGTCTTCTAGAATGATATTCCTTTAAATCTTACACCGTAAATCCTGACATCTACCTAGTGCATTCTCTCAACAGTTAGTTTTATTTGATGACTTCTCTTCAATATTATGCATTCTTAAGACTCTTGAGGTTATACTGAGCTATACAAGCTAATTTCCTTCAATGTGTTTCTCTTACGTATTCAACCCATGCAACCCAGTCTGCTCTCAAAGAACGTTATTAATAAACATGAGAAGATACAAACTGTCGTTCATCTTAGACCCTTTTTAGGCTCAAGAATTTTCGATATATTCATATAGTTACGAATATCAGACAAAAAATGCAGACTCTGTTGGTTAAGAACTCCAAGAAATTGTTTCTCTTACCGTTTACAAGGGAACTCATACGCCTAATTACAATACAAAATTATGTTGTACCTTGCTTACATGCAAAAAGGGTATTTACTAAATAATATTAGCGACTTCTCTTTCGGTACAAATAATGCTGTCCGATTATGTGCATATTATATTTCGTTTTATTTCCTGATGAGTTTACCTCTGAACCTCCTGAACTCCGTAAAAAAGAAATATGCTTCAAAATGATGTCGAGAGGCGAGACGAGATGACGGGAATGCAAACCATGATTAAATGATGACTGTGGAAAATCCTGTGGAGAACTGCCCCGAATTCGCTTCTTCACGATAAATACAATCCTAACAGAGGCATCTCTCCTGAGTGGCACTTCCTGAGCCAGCCGCGTTCCCGCGGACGGATCGCGCGAGGAGTTCCGTCTGGAGAGCGGCCGCGAGGGGGGCGGTGCCGTGGGCTGACGGGCTCGGGTGCAACAATGTCGCTCGCAGCGCGTGGCTCGCGCAGGAGCAGCTCGCCTTGGCGGCCGCCCGCAGCGCTGCAGTGGCCGCACCGCGGCGAGCGACTCGTCACCGCCGGGCGCCGCCTCCGCCCTCGGCTCCGGCCGCTGCGCAGCCACCACGCTCTCGGCAGATGGTAAAAGAATGCAACGAACAGCGTGATCGGCTACTCCACATCTGAATATAGGGAGGTTTATATTAAACAGAAGTGCTTATAATACTCATAATCCAAGTATTATTTTCCTTCAATAATGAAACTATCTACATTTTTCAGCGTTGTAGATTAATAAAAACATTAGATGGGATTGGAGGTTTGATTTAATACTTTAGTACGGAATAGAGTTACAGATAATTGGGTGAAATTTTAAAACTTAGAAATATGTGAAATAAGATGACAAAACAATATATTTATAAATATCTTGACAATGAATTAATGTTCCCCCATCATGAACTAGAGTTCTTAAAAGCATTGAAAAACTATATACTACATTATATTGGGTAAAAAAATAAGAGCAAAAAGTTTAATCAAACAAATTACGACTCAATTTCTATCACGTTTCTTGCATACGTAATGTACAACATTAACGAAAACTCGATGAGCGAATACATCTGTTCATCGGCAACACTTGCGCCTAAATTACGTTCGTTTACTCCAAAACCAATCGGTCGAACTCGTGATATTTTCAACATTTTCATGTTGACGGACAGTTTCAAAATGCCTACAAAATGATTCCTATATTTTCTTTAATTGGTTTGCTGGATGAGAGCGGATGACGCATACAAATATAGTGAAAGTCCCATTGTCTTTCTTGGAACGTTTAACTAGGCATGAAAGTAACGTTTGAAGAATCTAAAAATCATTCAATCATATGAAAATTTGCGCATCACGTACCCAACTTAACACGAAATTTCGAAAATACTAAACAATGACGCAATCGTATTCTGCTCGCATTGCTGCGGAATCTCGTTCAAGCCCCGAGAGAATGTGAGGAATCTTCGCCTTCCCCATCCCTGCGAGAATCCTGACCTGCGCAAGAAAATAAAGCCTGTCCGCTCGCGTTCCCACAGCGGCCGCCGGGGGCGCCGTCATCGCCTTCGTGTCCGCCTCTGGCTCGACAAGCGCCGCCGTCGCCGTCGCCGTCGCCGTCGCCCGTTGTGGTGCCGGCCGCGTGGCCGCGAACCATAAATCGAGAGCGGCCGCAAGGAAGGCAGACCGCGAGCAGGCGTCGCGCATCACCTTGGCGATAAAATCACCCAGTTCCTAGTCTCTTGGCGCGACGGTCGGTCGCCTGCCCCCCCGTACATCCAGGCCCGTTTGGTCACTGCGAACATCGCTTATTGGGAGTGAGAACGCACGCATGTAATGGTGATCACGGCGAATCGACTCTACATGTAAAGAGTATCACTTTCTTGCAAAACGCCATGTTGCATCGAAGGAATGTGTGTTTATTATGATTAATGAACACACTGAAGCAAATATTATTATAATTTATTAGCTTCTATTACATTAGGTATGCAATAACTTTCATTTATTAATATAGGATTCTCTTCAATTTTTTAGATTAACATTTCCAATAGATTGACTTGCAGTAAATACTCTACAGTTATAATAATATACAAATATATTATTTAATCGCAAACGACAGTCAATCAATTACTACATATTTGATAAATACACCAATATACGAATGTACTTTTTTTTTCAAACGATACACTAGACAACGGATGTATTCGGTGATAATTACACAAAAAAGAGTTTTCTAATAAATTATAGATTACATTAACGTCATAATGAACACGGTAAACATCCCCATTTGAGGCCAGAGGTTTATTTTCACGATTCATCGACCATAAAAACAAATGATGAGGAAAAATTCCTGCCGCCCGGCAAATCAGAGCAGCGAGCCAAGAACCAATCATCCTTGGCTGTGAGCCACGCAGCGCGCGAAGCGACTGCTCCTCCTTGCGAACTGACGCGCGCGCGCCAGCGCTGAGAGTTTCGCACGACATTAGTAACGCAAATCTGCGTTAATACGGCGTGGAAAATACGCCCAACAGCGATACATCTTTTACGGTAATCTGAAAGACGACACTGTGTTCAAGGCTGGGACATTCATTTACAATTCCTTTGGCAGGAATGTCTCTCGATATTTTGTCTTCCCTAATATATACATTCCGCATTAAACATCTAGGGTTTTAAGAATTGTAAAACATCCTCAGAATGAACGCAGGAACTCAGCGAGAAAAAATTTATAGCACTACACTATTTCTCGTAGGTACACTTGTTTTATGTTTATTAATAAAAAGTAAGAAGGCTGTTAATTGGGAGAGTAGTCGGCCATTTCATTTTTCCCTCAATTTATTTTACATATTCCTAACTTCAATATTATCGGGGATTGCAAATAAAAACTGAATCTTTAATTCTGAAGCTTTTCCTCTCTCTAACAGTAGCGTTAATAATTTATTTTCTCGTTTCTACACTGCAATGAAATAATCAGTAACACCCAAATCAAATACCGTTACTCAGCGTTCTCTCTTGTAAGATCTACAGCTCTTCTACCTTCCTCTTTTCCATTTTTTCATGTCAAATTTTCTCCAGGAACGTAACTGACACTTAATTTGATAACTTGAACGTCAATCTTAATTTGCAGTTTTCCGTTAGGCCGTTTGCAATTTTTGACTGGATTTTTCAGTTCTCATATTTCTATTTACTAGATTTCAGGTTCGATAGAATCATGATATCACCTTACTTCAAAACCTTAAGGAAACTGAGTGGAAGCTGTGATTATTAAATAACACAAACTGCAGAACAGCGGGTGGAAGTGATTGCTGAAAACTAATTTATTTCTTTTTATTTCCCCCATTCCCCCAGAGCTATCACCGTATTGATAAAAAATGATAATTTTTCTTGTAGAGCATATTAATTGTTTTACTGAAATAGTTTTTCGTAAGAAAGAACATAAGCTAAAAAAGTAAAGAATGAATGTTCGAAATGACGTAATACTCAAACACGAATTTCATTGCTACGTTAACAGTGAAGACAAACACCTGTGTAAAGCACCTAATGAATAATTGAAGACCTTTATGAGTTGAGTATGTGAACGGCTGGAGGATGTGTCCAATCTAGTTATATCTAAAGAAACTCCTACGCAAACGATAAGATCTCTTGTTCATATCCTCTCTTGTTCACTGTAAAAATGCATTTGAAGAATACGATGACAAAAAACATCAAAATAGACAGATCAGATATCGAGAACATAAATTTTATCTTCGTGATGCAATTTTCGTGTTCAATTTCTCGTCTTCTACAAACTCTTGCCTCCCCAATACCGCTCTAGCGCCATCTCCAGTTCCTTTCCGAATGCGAGCCCGCGAATCCAAAGAAACCGGGTCTGCATCCGGTTCTTCAGCGCCCACAGCGCGGCGCACTTAAAGCAAATCGCTCCGAGAGCAGACACGCCGATCAAACGAATGTTCTCGATTAGCAGAAGGCACCGCAGCTCGCGGCCCATCGGCGCCGCCCCTAACGCCTGGCGAAGCTATCACCGTCCCCTCTGATATTTCTTCAGCCGCTGCCACCGCCACCTTGTAAAATTGTTTCAGTTGAAAGTCTCGCCGCTAACCACACCACTATTTGGAATTCCGTTATCGTCAGCTCCGCTAACTTGTTGCCATCGATTCGAATGCCGTCCCATCGCAATTCATAACGTACACATTTCTGTTACAAATAATATTTTGCAAAATATTCTTATAAAGAATTCCCATGTTAATATGTGTCCACAAACTTAACGGAATGTCTATTAACCACTTATGTGAAGTCATGAGACGATTGTTTCATCAGAAAAATTGTAGTAGAATAAATAGTTCATAATTTACGAAAGAAGATCAAGTATTGTCATTGGTACGACGAGCAAATGTCATAAACAAACCGAAGATATCGACTGCGCCAATAAACGTACATTTTGTTACTGATAAATAAATCGAAATTACGTATGACGGAATGACCACCACCTCAAATAATTGTCGTTAGGTAGTATTTACAAGATGAATAGGGGATTAAAATGCGAATCAACTAATAAAAGCTCGAGTTTTTCCTGTCACAATAATTATTCGAGAGAGTTGAAGCGATACGGAAGTGAGAGTCGTCTGTTACAGTTTGTTGATGATGAAACGAGAGCACGGTGGCAGATCTCGCGCTGGAGCGGTCGCGGAATAACGAAGATTAGTGCTTCTTGATAGTTTGACTTCAAGTAAGTAAATAGGTATACGAATTAAGTGTAGTATAATGAAAAAAATGGAAATTGAACTGATCTTTATTTTCTAAATGGTCGTTTTAAGAAGATAGAAAAGAAGTTCTACTCGCAAAGGAGTCGCAGGCTGTTCGCAAAATGCATGTTATTTTGAAGAGTATTCATGAGACGCGGTTATTAAGATAATTGCAAAAATGTACATAATAAGAGTTTAAAGGTGTATTTAAGAGTATTAATTAATATGGTTTAATTATGTGTGTTTTATACTCCTATACGCCATTTGAACAATAATGACAGTGCGAGATTGCACTATGTAACAAGAATGACAATGTTAATGCTTACTTAATAAACACGATTTTAAAGGAAGTCGATCTGAATGGTAAATGACAGCTGTCATCCATCACGGGAAGCCGTAATATTACGCTTTGAATTATCTTCGAATTATCAACCGTATCCCCATGTCCGAACCATTAATCCGATAATTTCAGATCGCCCAGGAAAACTGTTATTACCTTCGGCCATCACTTCATCCAACCACCTTCCCATCTCACTTTTTAACACGGTATTGGATCACAACTCTTCGGCCATTTCACTACTACGCGTATACGATGACGCCAAAACGACCTAAAGTAACAATCACCCCCATTAAACCTTTATCATCCTGTAACTTGCGCGAAATCGTCAAAAACCTCGCCCGCTTTTCTGTCTGCGCCAACCGCATTCCCGATCGTCCCCGGGTCCCAGCAGTCCCCACCGTCCTGCCCGCATGCCCCCGCCGCAACCTGTCTGTCCTTCGCCGTCCCCCGCCGTTCCCCCGCCTGTCCAGCCGCTCCCCGCCACGTCTCGTCCTGCCGTCTCAGCCGTTTCCGCCGTTCGCGTCCCCCGCTCGTGCTCCGCTTGTCAACGTCGTCTGCGCCGTCCGCGCCGTCCGACCGACGTCCGCGGTCCGTCCCGCCGTCAACAGCCGTCAGCCGCAGTCCCCGCCGTCCGCGCCGTCCCCGCCGTCTCTCGCCTGTCCCGGCAGTTCCGCTCTGCCGTGTCCCTCAGCGTCGCGTGATTCCCCCCCGTTTCCCGCGTCCGCCGGTCCCGCGTCCCCCCGTACGTTTCTCCAGCCGTCCCCCGCCGTCCGTCCGTCGATCTCTCGTGCCGTCCGAAGAAGATAGAGAGTGATATACCCTCCGGGTTCCCGCCGTCCCCCGTCCCGCCGGTCCGCGCCGTACCCGCGCCGTTCCCCGCCGTGCGTCCGTCGTTCCGTCGCTTCTCGTCATCCGCGTGTACCAACCTCGTCTCGCGCGCGTCTCCGTCTCGTACCTCGCCGTCCGCGCCGTCCCCGCCGTCCCGCGTCCCGCCGTTCCCCGTTCTCCCCGCCCGTCCCCGTCCGTCGCCGCCGTTCTCCCCCGTTTCCGCGCACGTCCCGCCGTCGCCGCCGTCCCCGGCGATCCCGCCGTCCTCGGTGCAGCCCGTCGCCTCGTCGTCAACTTCGCTGTCCCGCGCCCGTCTCCCGCCTTTTCCCGCGCGCGCCTGCGAGCCCTGGGAGAAGGATCTATCAGCTGGTTCGCGCGGGAAGCAAGGGCGCAGCCCCGTGCTCCCCTCTCCAGGGGCGCGGCGGGGCCCCCGGGTGGGGGGGAGCGTGCATATCCGGCATCTTCAGGGGGCTTTCTGCGAGGACGGCAGGGGCGCGGCAGTTTATTGTATACGATACGGCACTACTTCACCACCAGCGAAAGACTAGACAAATCGATAGAATTGACAGCCTTATTCTCCATAGATTAATGGGGATAAGTGAATGAAGGAATAAGTACTATAAGCAATATCCATCGAGTGATTGCTGATTATGAACGAGAATCGTCCAGGAAGGTACGAGAACCAGTCTATGATGGACGACCGCAATTGACAATCCGACTCCAGGGACGGTATCCTTAGATTTTGGTTATTTTATCGGTGGAAGGAAGCGAAATTTTCGGAGGTTTCCCACAGGATTGTTTTATGGTAATCGAGTGGTGAATAGATAAAAATCAGGATAAAAAACCAATAAAATAAACGATATTACCTTCGAAATAGAATTGTATGAGACATAGTACAAAAAGGTAAAAGTGATGTATGGATTCTAATGATCATAAAAAAATAGCATGAGATAAACAAGCAGAAGTTGATTAGAAAATTGGAACTTCTTAAGGCGATAAGAAGAATGATAGGAATCATAAAATAAATGAAGCAGGGGTTATAGTTAATTTTTGAACGAAGAGAGGAATGAAGAAGAAAAAGATCACGATTATAGAAATGGATTAGCGCACAACAAGGAAATAGAGATCCAGACACGGATGTAAAATTTGAGAGTGATAAGAGCAATAAATGTTGACGCTTAGGTGAAGAGAAGTAGAAAAAATGGAGTAATGGTTAGGTCGGTAAGATCTTGATTACTTTGCCTACCTCGCTAACGCGGCTCGTCTTCTCTGTGTGTGTCTTTGCCGGTTGTCGCGCTTACGCTCGCCTAGTCTTCTGGACGAGCCCGGTAGGCATGTAAGAGGAAAGGAGTAAACAGAGGGGGAAAGAAAAAAGAGTGTAGGAACAAGGCAGTGGTATTAGAGAGTGGGACGAAAAGATGAGGGGGGAAGATAGTTGGAGGCGGCATGATGGATGAGGAAGATCTGTAGAGAGGGAGGGAGTGGCTAGAGAAGGGGGGGATGAGTGAGAGATAGAGGAGGACGGCGAAATGAGTAAGTGATGTGAAGGAGGGAGAGTGAGGTTGGGGGAAAGGGAAGATGAAAGGAGGGAGGGGAGGTGAGAGGAAGTTATGACGGAGTAGGATTAAGGGGGTAAGTTTGGTGAGTTAGTCATGGGTTGGTTTATGTGTTGTTGGGGTTGATGGTGGTTTAATTTTGGTTGTTTTAGATTGTAGTTGATATGTGTGGTTTAAATATATGGTAGATTAGTTTTTGGTTTGTTTTATGTGTTGGTTGGAAGGGTTGATTTTTGTTTGGGGATGATTGTGTCGGGTTGTTTGATAAGGAGGGGATGTAACTGAGAGATGATAGATGGAGGGGTGGTTTATGGAATAAAAAATGGCGGTGGTTTAGGGGTAGTCGTGGGGAGAGGTGCGATGGGAGTTGTCGGGAATGGAGTTTAATTCGATAGAGCGGGAGGACAGGATGCGATTTGGGGTAAAGAGGTATGTTTGTGGTGATGATGATAAGGTGAATGTGGGTACAGTAAAAAAGACAAAAAAAAAAACAGACAAAACGAAAGATAAGAAAGCAAAGGACAATATAGCTAAATAATAAATAATCAGAAATAAAAAGAATAAAAAAACACAATAAAAAAATGACGATAAGACGGGAAAAAAAACCATAATAAAACGATGTAAAAGATATCGAAGAGGTATCCATTCTAATGCCTAAAGTAAAGTAACAATACTTCGGATAAAATACCATTAAATATACAAGCAGGAAGTAGCAGGTACGGGTTAGGGAACGAGTTCTAGATCCAAAACTTATAATGAATTGGAGGTCGTTTGTTAAGTCACAGTTTATTTTCTAAACAGCATTTTGGTATATATTTTCATTACAAACAAAAAGCGTGAGTATTTTTTAATTAATATAAATACGCTCAAACAGTAGTTTTTTTTATTTATTTTATCTAAAGGTCACCACCAAGGTGCTTTTAACAAGTTTCATTACACTTAACTGTAACATGGGTAATATCATAATAGACATTTAACTTTTATATGAGGAATCCTCATCGAGGCAATCTAGTTGATGTAGTAACTGGTAAAGAATTATAATTCGGTGAATCGTATTTAGTTTGTAGACAGTTGTGTTTTGTTATTTTTCTTTTAATTTTTCTATTCTGAATTAGGTGAGCGAAATTTGTCTTCCAGGGAATTGGAATTGATTCTGGTTTGCTCGGTGGGGGTGATCTAAATGAATAGGAGTGCGTAAACTTAGATTTTGTTATAAAATTGATATCTCACACATGATTAATGAGAATTCATTTATATTTTACTTAATTCTATAAATTTAAGAAAATGAGAAAATGTTTGCTAGGAGACCCTGTAATATTGTTTTGAATTGTTAATTGTCGAACTGCTCATTTATCCTATGTCGTTCGAGTTTCCTGTTTGTGGAAGTGAGATGGGTAGTGTGGAATATTTGACTGGACCATAAAAGAATTCCACGGATACTTTAATGGCGATTCTATCGTTCGAAAATTCTAAAAGGCAGGAATTTAAAATTTTCGTGTGTGGTGTAGATGGGTTTCCGTTAGGCAAGCAAAAGTTATTTTAGTAGCCTTTTAAAAATATTTTGAATTCTATTTGTTTGATTAACTGCTACTAGCATTTCCAATTTTAAGATGTTTGTTTTATTTAAAAATTATTTAAAATTCAGTTATGGAGGATTTCAAAGAAAATTGATTTTCATTGCTGTCTGAAAGGAATTTCTTGTTTGAAGCTTCGTTGTAAGTTCTTGTCATTTTTTAGAGTGGCACCTCACGCCGTGTCTATAGGTACTAATGCCAAGTGGATTTTTCTTTGTACGAGCTGTTCAGAATAAATGTCAATAAAAGTCTAGCCATTCACGGGTGCAAAAGGTGATCACTTTTGCAATCAACATTTGGTAGGAAATCTCTTTGTACGAGAATACACATTTGAAAGTTTGAAATCAGTCCTGAGTAGTAGACAGATACTCTGCCAATGTCGTTTGGCGCGGTGCATGAATCAGGGTCGACTCACACTAGCAGGTGATTATTTTTTTTGTGTGGTATTTTGTTCGCGTTTGGCTGCCTCAGAACGCGCAAAGGATGTGTACGTGCCGTACCAACCCTGCATCAAATTATGGCAGTCCTTCGTGGTAGACATGATAGAAGCTGAAATAGATAGAATAAAGAAACTGAATAATTGTAAGAAGGAACAAAGAAACAAGCAGAAGAAATTTATATAACAAAATAATAAACAACAAATAATATACTAATAATAATGATGATGAATGAATGAAACATAACAATATCAGTAATGAAAAAGTGGCGACAATACAAAAATAAAAGACAAACTTGAAATTAATAGCCATAAATATACTACATGACAATTTAACATCATTATATTTGACAATTTAGAAGAAGAACTTTAAATACTTTGCAGTACGAATTAAACGGTATTAAACGTTTTTGCTGAACATTGACATGCAGACTCTTACCAAATCAAATGATAGATTAAGAATGAAATACGAAATAACAATATAATTCAAAACTAATTGTTTCGATTTCAGACAGTTTTGAATCTCAGTATGTGTGCATTTTGACAGAAAAATCTAAAACGTGACAAGATGAAAATGTTTTTCATGACATAAAATGAAACAAATATTTCTGATTATTAAGCTGTGAAATTATTTTAATTGTTACTCATGCATTCACTTCCAAATTCTATATGTATAAAAGCTATATTGTAAATGGGGTCAAAGTTTTAAACTTGCTGTGAAATTAGACTGTTGTGATACCACTACATCACGTTTTTTCGGTTACATCCCAACACAGCACTCACACACGTTTCAGACAATGTTCTCAATTATCGTATGTTTTGTTCTGGAATTGTCGCCTCACACAAAAGCGATCGCCTCCATCAAGATCTTAATTAAAAGGGTCGCAGTCTTGGTGTGTTAAAGAGTACGTTCTTACCTCATCATGACATCTTCCGCGAGGGGACAAAGTAAAATATAATGTTTGCCCATGATTTATTGCACTTCAAGAACGTAAACTGAGGCACTTCCAGGACAAGAAACGACAGATCCCAACGGTCTCCATTTTCAGTTAGATGTAAAGAGAATTAACTCCTACCATATACCTATCAAGCTGAATATCAATCATTTGGTATATGACAAGAAACTTAAGTTCAAACTTGTCTGGAGTGAAAATATAACGTGAAGCGAAAGCAGACAAAGTCTTTTTTCTGAAAACCAACGTCGTCGGATTGATTCCATATCCGTTGATTCCATCTGTAGAAATGTTTGAGAAAAGTTTCTTAGATATGTAAAAACCGTGCAAACACGCATTGTAGTGAGTGTATCTCGACGTGTCAAGGACCACCCTTCAATCTTTAAAATTGGATTTTGAATATATTAAGTTAATAATTCACAGACGTGTTTTCTTTTCAAAGAAGTAGGCATTTTTATCAGATAGTCCGATATTCTTCGTAGTATGTTTTAACATGTATTCTAGAACGTTATTTAATGATAAAACTACGTTAGGTTTTCTTTTCAGAAATTGACATTTTGCAACATAATACTTCCAAACACAACGAGACATTAAATACATATTGAATCCAACGGAATTTAAAGCAGTCTCATCAAGAACGTTTCACAAAAATCGAAAAGGCACTTTTTGAAGCCACCTAATTTTATTTATTTTTATACAAAAGGGTTTTATTTTGTAAACGCAACACGCTCATATACACGATCCATCAGATGAACAATGAAGATATACCTCCGCAAGAATGGATCCTCTAGAATATGCAAAATGGTATAAGTACTCAGTAACAATGAGCAACCTAATTTAACAGAAATACCATGTGAAAATTCCGAAGAGAGCGCATTGCGAGCTATGTTATTTCCCTGCTGTTGTTTCTTTTTTTTTCGAAGCAAGAGGTTCTGCAGGCGCCATATGACGTCACGACCGTCACGGCGCGCTTCGCCGCTAACGGCTGTGGCCCGCGCGGGCCACGGCAACGCTTCCGGCGGGCCACGAGCGCAATCAGCGGGAGCGGAGCGACACGGGGCGTGGCGGGGCGGAGGCGGCGAGCGGAGCGGGGCGCGGCGTGAGATCGGCGATAAAAGACTGGCCAGTCTCTCCCTCATTCCGATTGTATGACTTCTTTTTGCATTTCAATAAGATGGAATGTACAATGAAGTCCCACCGCGCTAGAAGCCACCTCGCGACCGGGGGGAGCACATCTTCCAGGCGCGGAGGCGCCGGGGCGCCGGGGAGTGGAAGGAGGTTAAGTCTATCAACGAATGTCACGAGTCTGGCACGACCTATCCTCGCGGGGCCGGTGGAAGGAGGGGGAGGGGAGGACCAACTACCACGCGTGTTCGAACACGCGCCGAGCGTACTGCGCGCACAGCTCAGGGAGTCGAAGAGGGGCGGGGCGAAGCGTGGGCGACTTGGGCCCGCGGAACGGCGCCGCACATTCCTCGCCGAGGAACGTGCGCCCGGGGGGACGATGAGCCGGGCGAGGACGGCGGGGGCGGGGGCGGGGGGCGGGGGCGAGGGCGGGCGGCGACGCACGCGGGCGCCAGACGTAACCGCCGCGCCCGGCAGCGCCGCGCTCTGCAATACCAAAGCGCCCTCGACGCGCGGGGGTGGGTCCGACCGCCGCCGCCGCTGGAGCTCGCGCAGCATCCGCGCGCCTGTGCCTCGCGCCGCCTCGTGTGAGCGTCCTCACCCCCTCCAATTCTCTCCTCCCCCCCCCCGCGCCACACGCAAGGAGCGGCAACGAGCGGCAAGTTTAGCGAGTGAAAATAACGGACACTTGTTAGGAAGCCACTGCGGGTGACAGGGTGAGGAAATTTGCGGAATGGAACGTAGAAAGAAAACTAAAAGCTCTTTGGCCTTTTCAACTCAACTATATATTGAAAACAGGAATCGGATTGACGTCGGTAAGCGTGCTTATAGTTGAATCGCGTAAAAAAGTATTTTTTTTCATGCGTATGAGCTACACTTTTGATTGACGGCTAGCACCTCTTACAATAACCTATCGTTACCGCTGCACAACGACTTCGGTCGTCCACCGAGATTCTGTGCGATGCCTCTCTTCTTAAATTGATAATTTTGGTGCGATTGTGTTACACGCAATAACTGATGGCGGTGACGGCAATACTCCCAATATTGCACAGGAATACTTCGAAATGAAGGTTCGAACAGCCGATAGAGGGGCAATCAATTTCCTTTATTCAGGAGAATTTTAGAGGTTTTGCTACTCTGATCTGACCAGTTTTTCGTTACACTTTTAGGTATTAGTCGAATTTCGAGCAGTACTAACAATGGCCAAGGCGGAGCAGTACAAACATGGCAAAGAAATACGCGTCATCTTCCCTTTGTCATGGTCCTTCTTATTCTTTGAACACAGTTACATTGCATTACATCTACTACACCTTAAGTATATCACACATGTACGACAATCAGTGTGTTTCGGGGGGGGCGTCTGAAGCCTTTCACTGGGGCGGGCACTCCTGATCATGATACGGATTTGAAGAGCTTTTGTCATGCCTACGTGGTAATTCTCTACATCTCGAATTTTGTTGAGGAGGAACAGAACCCCTCGCATGCACACACGTACAGCCGAATTACTAGTGGATGTCACCGTCCGAATCAATACTTTACATATACACACACTATCACACACACACACACACACGCAGCTTTCTTTTAATTCCATTTAAATTCCCACTAGAGCTGATGTTCAACGTGCTCTGGAGGCCTGAGTTTGAAAAGATTGGCGACAATGCTTTAAAGGCCATCAATGGTATTACAATCGCGTACAGAATGGAAACTATACTTCTTAGCCCTTAAAGCAAGGTTTCGTGTCCCAAAGGAGGAAGAAACGACTAATTTTTATGTAAGTAGTATTGTAGAAGCCGACCTTTTTGGATTCTACTATTACATTTGGAGATTTCGCTGTTGTGGGACCGCTACTCCGCAACATGGGTTGTCAGATAAAAGCAATATACTTTAAAATATTTGTATAAATAAAATTGAAGGAATAGAGAAAGAAATATAGGCACGAATAAAGTTAGACTGATTTAATTTTAGTGAAATTTAAACTCAACGCTTTATCGCGATTTAAAAAATTTACCACTTGTTCGGACCTTCCATTCTATGTTTGAATACGCATCCAACAGCATTTAATTTTAAAACAATCTTGCCAAGTTCGAATGTTTCGCACGGTAGATAGTTTTTTATTATCATGTTAGTCTCTAACCATTTTAGCATTGCCAATTTTTGTATTGAATAAGTGAACGTTTTTTCGAAGGGAAAGAGAGCACGTCGAACAATAACTATCTATTCAAATTCTCTTGTTTCCATCAGTAAACCAAACTGCACAGTGTGGAGTGCCGAATTTCTCAACAGATACTTGAGTTGCCTCCTTATTTCTCCTCACCATCGACTTCACAAGGGTCGGGCCATTCGTCTGGCCGCTTCGTGAATGTGTGCGTTAGCAAGTGTACGCTCCCGTGCAATGATTATGCCCAGAAATTTACGATGCGATCCGCCTGGCACTGTCCTTCCGTGTTTCATTTATTACTGGCCACGGAACGCCGCCGCCGCCCGCTCCCGACCAATGACGCCCCGGCACTGGCTGCAAAATTATTCCCTGCAACTATCGTATTCCTTTCCGGCACAATGCTTCACAACTGGTCACTCTTCGTATGAGGTGAATGTGAATCGTAGAAAGTAAAAAGTACACCGTTTACAAATGTTTAAAATTATTACACATTACAAGGTGTACGTTTTACTACTTCCCCCAACAGTCTCGAACTCTTTTCTTCCGTCTTATTTTATCATATATTCACCACATATTATAGAGAACATCTACTTGCTTGAAAACAAATTTTTTTTTTTTTTGTGAAAATCCGCTAATCTAGTACACTATTTAATTAGATGATCACACAGTCAATATGTGAAACAATAACTTGCTTGTTTAACAATTGTATGATTTTAATTTGAACGTTTCTTGTCAACGGCGTATCATTAATGACAATAACACGTAAAATTGAAACTGTAATTGTTACGCGTCATTGCGAAAATTATCTGCTTTCCCTCTCCATTTGTCAGTTACAAAATACTGATACTGTACACTATATACTCGTATCAGAACAAACTCCCTGACATTGGAAATATTTACCACTGAACTCAAAATAGACCGTGAAATATGATACATCATTAATACTGAGTTTCCTAGTGGCGATATTACTTTCTCATTTAAAACCTTCACCAAAAATAAGTAATTTTTAAAACGGACATATTTTGTACAATTTGAATATATCTGTGGGTTTTCACTGTATAGGCTTACAGGCTCAGGTCTCTAAGCAATTTTGAAACATCTGGGTTATCAATCCGCTACAGGAAGTATTCAACCGAAAACAACCATAATTAACCTCTACTGTCTCGTTTTGTGTGGATATTCTTCCACAGGAGAACCATTGTTGTGTAATCTCTGTTATAAAAATGCGAATAATATTTTTCCTAATAGTATAAATTTTCTGCTTAAAAATTCAAAGTAGCCAGAATCCCGTTATGTGCGTCTTTATGCAAAACTTCGAAATGTTGACTGTAATGACAAAAGTGTTTGTCAACGATATATTTGTTATTGTTTGTCACAATATCAGAAGTTACAAACTAAATCGAAAAAGTTGTAACTGGCTGTGCACTAGTTTGTACTGATGTAGCACCATTTGACACATCAAAACAGCCAGTGACTAAGCAAGAGTCTTCTATCCATGCTCGGTGTAGTGTCCAGTCGATTGGAGGTTACGCTTTCAATTTTGCTATTTTAAAATGTATTTTTATTTGATTATGATTATCATATCATATTCAAGTGAAATTTTTAATGACGTTCCTTAGTGCAGTAATACTAAAAACTGTAATTTAGATTAAGATTTAATTAATAATTCTGAAATTAAGTGTGGGGAACTTTGGGCAGAATACACTGAACTTAGACATAACAGAAGCTTTAAAACTCTACAAACTTTAACAAAATCAAACATGAACATTCACCGGCATCTTCAATCAGAAAACTCCACTCAACCACACTTCACCACACTGCGATAACAGAGAGCCTGTAATTGTCTTTCTTTATCATGTTTCCCATGTTACACAACGTACTGCAGCTGCACATAATAAACAATAATAATAATAATAGAATAATAAGTACTATAATAAATAATAGATATAACAATATAAATAATAAATAATAAATATAAAACATAATAAATATAATAATATAAATTATAATTATTATATTATAATATAATTTTATATAATGAATACTTAATTAAAAAACATAGTAATTACATCTGATTTATAAATATCTATACATATACATTCAAGAAACTAAATTAATTTTTAAAAATTTTGTCAAAGCGTTGAGACATTTGTGACTGGTACATGTAATCGTCTTCTGGCGAGGAGACATGATAGTCATCTCTCTGGCTTTGGATCGCAATGGAACAATGAGCGCTCATCTTTATTTTTCCCTGCAATTCCGTTTTCGTTTATTGCCCTACCTCTTCGACAAAAGCGAATACTTGCCGTCTGGATAACGTCTCTTATCTTTACGGTCCCACGCCATATAAATTAAGTTGACAGAAATCGATAGCAAACTGGTTAACCGCGCTTCCCCTTCATGGTTTGCGCGATTGGATCATCTCTGAACTTTACTGAGTGCACCGCACTAAGCAATGAATCTAGAAAACACCGTCGTAGAATATCTTTGCCGCGGCAAATACGACGACTGTTCTTTTAGAGGCACACCGAGCGTCGTGACGCACTCTCATTGTGTCCGTGAACCCATCTCATGGCCCGAAGACATTCTCTGGGACTAGAGGGTATGTATGGCATAAAAAATCGGAAATCTGC
>BOPP01000129.1:926090-939515 GCA_017312745.1 Gryllus bimaculatus
TATATATATATATATATATATATATATATATATAAACGTGGTAGATATAAGTTTAGAAGCTACATTTCAGATGACATACATATTACAAAAAAAAGGTTAGGTTATTGAATATTTGATGGCAGCAGTTATATGTATTCATTATAGCACATTATTAACCCAAAAGGTCTCTTAAATTGTTTATAAACAAATGGTAAAAAGCTTTGCACTCATCCCCACACTGTGATTACAATACGTTTTTACATACCATATTTTCGAAACAACGGATTTGCACCAAATTTCGAAAAATCGTATTTGATAAAGCCTTGTCTATTATTAAAATACACTACACTAAAATGGGGCTACTTCTTTTGTAAAATACACAGAAATTATTTATCATTCCTCATAAAATTATAATAGAGTACTTTTCATGAAAATGTAGACATACGTCTACCATACTAAGATTCTTATTTATTCGGGCAGAGATTTTAACCAATTGAATTCTGAATTTCCAGACACTGATGATCCATAAGAAATTTTCAAAAGATAGATCATCACAACTGATGGTTACCGCTTTGATACAAAATAACCAAAATGCAAGAAAATAGTACCTGAGAATTATTTTTGTCGCTAGTCTACCGAAAAAAATTTTCACCGATAATATAAAAATTACGTTTACACTTAATTAAATTTATTTTGAAATACATTTGTGTTTTTAATTTTGGAGATTAAGTAAAACAATGTTTAACAAAATAACAACAAAATAAATACAAGTCGCATTCTAATACAACTATTTTTGTAATTGAAAAATATTATGTAAAGCGTGATTATTTTAATGCACTGGCTTCTATAAATTGGGATTCACCCTGCACGTGCACTTATCCCCTTAGCAACCAACCATCTAAACAATACTGTAGGAGTCAATAACCATTTGAATGCTTGAGTGCTTGAGAGTCTATTAAAATATTTTAGCGGGATTTCGAACTTGGATTTTATCAGTGCTCATAAACCTTGGAAAAAATATGACGTTGACAAAAAATGGGGTTTTGGGGGAATAAATGTACACAAAATTTAATTTGACAATTATTTTGCTACAGATATATTGAAAGTAGTATTCCAGCAGAATTCGTTAATGCCTATAACATTTCTTTTGTTCACCAATCACAAAATAAATCATAAGCTTTCTCATAAGTGGTTACAGATTTATGAGGCAACGAACTAAAGTTTGCAGTTTCTGATTCCTTCAGAATATATTCTCCCACAAAAGTATCTTCTGATGCTTCGAAATTTACGGTCATTTTTTCTCTATCACCTTGCATTAGCAGAATAGGCATTCACAAACGACGTCTCCAATACCACCAACTCTTGCTACAGAAAATCGAAAGTAATGGCAATTCTTAACTCATGAAAGTAATAAAAGTTTATTTTGAATAAGCGATAAACTAGAAATAACAAAAAACATTGCATGTAACGTGTTCTCTATTAATCTTTAAGAAATCAGCCGTTAGGTTAAAAAAGTATTTTAGGGGAAGTATTTTTAGCAGCTGGGAAGACGGTGATGCCAATAACGAAAAGAGCTAAAGATATTAGAAAACTGGTTCGTGAAAGTATGTGACATTGTATTATTTTTATTTATTTTAATTATTACATCGTAGTCTGAACTTCTGGTTTGATTTGGATACTTATGGTTTTACTTCAATAAAAGTGAAATGAAAAGTTAGTAGTGATAGTTTTATCTATAAATCTCATTACTTCTTCTAAGGATCTTCATTGTGCAATGAGTTTAAATACTTATGAAGTATTTTGACACTTCCATTTCTCTTTGGCCTTTCTCGCCTAAGTTACATTCAATCTTCTTTCGGAGGTATGTGATTCGTTGATTGTAGGTTTTGCTCACCTAAATCAATGAATATTTTGAGATAGATGTTGCCGAAACGTCTTACAAGTAAATTTTGGGGAAAGATCAGTTTATTGCTTGCCTTAGTAGATTTTCAAGCGTCTTACGTCTTAATCTCCTTTTGCTACTACTCGCAGAACTCCTCAGTTCCCATTTAATACAGTTTTCAATATACTTATAAAGTGAATGTCTTCCGTTTGAATCTCTTATCTTCGTTGACTATGAGCCTTCTCTTTAAGTACGTCTTTACCAGTGAGGTGTTCGAAGCGTTTTCAGTCACTTCTTAAGGTTTTGTTAATTGAGAGTTCAGCAGTTCTTGAAAGTATATCCACTAATTGTAATTATTATATAATGTTCAATCCAGGCATTTCTTATATAATTTGAAAGTAAAGTGTTAATATTACTGCAATGTAGTCTGAGGAGAAATTCTAATCCGAGGCTGACAAGCACCATTGATTACTCTCCCTTTTGACATCTTCAAACCAAGAAGATCCGTTGTTGTCTAAAAAACATGTTTCCTAAATTTGACTCTGCAAAATAAGGATAGCCCCTTGGTTCGTATCTAATGCTGTACTTAATAAGCATCCCTACCGACTTCGAAGATACGAGCAATCACACCATTCCAAATAAAATTAAATTAGCATTCAAAACACTCAACCTTGAACTTACTGGTTGGCAGAGAAAATACTGACTTAAGACACTCCGTACTCTAAATTGAAGAAAAAATAAATGTTAGATGTAACTAAGTCAACGAAGTAAAACACTCTTGTCCGTAAAACCAACCATATCATTTAGGGGAGAGTGGGGTGCCACCAATCAGCAGGTAGCCCCGATCAGGTCGTTAACGATCTGAGCGCGCTCTGGCGAAGTCTGGTGAATGCTACGCTCTTCCCAATTGAGCAAAGAATTAACTACACGCAGCCACTGACCAATTCCGCACTTGTGCTGTGAAGTAAGCAAGTGTGTTTCAGAGAAAACTCTTCTAATTTCTTCATGTTTTTAAATAATGTAAGTAACATTTACACTTGTAGTTTTAATAACTCAATCATGCAAATGGATTGGTAATACTTTCAGCATCATTTTAATTCACAAGTTACGTTTTTAAATTAACTTATCGGATTGTTAGGTTATGATATTCTGTAGTATAAATGGTTCGGTTGCACCGATGAGTGGGGGAATGGCGATCAGTGATCGTCATAGTCCCTCACAGACCTAAATACTAATGCGTTGTCCTTTCATATTTGTATTACTTTTGGCTAAAATAGATAGGAAGAGTGTATTCTCTTTCAAATGCTTAGTACATGGAAAACGACAACAACCAGGGGAGGATGGTCTGATGAAAGTAGATGTTACTTATCCAGATGAAGTTCCATAAGAGCTGCAAGTTAACTGTTCAACATTCCATTCACAACACTGCGTGACAGAAAAGTTAAGGGGATTTCAGAAGATCCACTTCTGGGCTAAAAAATAGTTTTTATTGAAGAGCAGGAAGCAGAATTGGCTAAACGAATAAACTTATTGGATAATCTTTTCTAACTCCACTTCAAGTTCGCAAAGTGGCTTTTCCATATGCCGAGACAAAAAAACCTTCCTAAAACATTTTCTAAAGAATCTTGCCTAGCTGGTAAAGACTAGCTTTATGGTTTTCTCATAATGAATCCCTTACCTGTGTGAAAACCGGAAGCAGTACAACCGTATTAAAGCTTTCAACAGACAGGAAGTAAGAATATTTTTGACAATTAGTGAGCTGTGATGACAAAATTTTCTTTCACATCGGATCGTATTTTAAACATGGACGAGACGGAAGTGACACGTGTTCAAGATCCTGTAAAAGCAGTTGCACTAAATGGGGAAAAAGATTTGTCTCTGTGATTAGTTGGGAGCGAGGGAAAATAATAACCGTTATTTGTGGAATGAATGCTGCAGGATGCTATATACCACCCATGTTTATATTCCTTAGAAAACGGAAGCCACCGCATTTGCAAAAGGATAGCTCTCCGTTTGCATTGTATAGTTGTTCCCGTAATGGTTGGTCAAATGAAACTATTCGTTACTGGCTAAAACACATCGTCCACTATTCAAGGTTTAGTGTAGACAAAGTACTTTTAGTATTGGACAACCATGGCAGTCACGCTACCTTACAGTCTTATGATTTGTGTCGTGACAATGGCATAATTATGCTTTCCATCCCGCATATCATTTAGCCTTTGAACGTCACTCTATATTCGCCTCTGAAACCTGCCTTTCGACGTGAATGTGATCTCAGAATCGACTCCACATGCCTACAGAAAATAACTCCGTATGATATCGCTGATTTGTTCAATACTGCGTATTCCAAAATAGTCACTGTTGGAAATGCTGTATCTTGCTTCCAACAAACAGGCATTTTTCCTATGAACCCCATACAAAGTTATAGATGAAGATTTCGTGCCTGCTGAAAACATTTTGCTACATGGTGAAATTCTAGAAATAGCGGTAGAGAGCGATGAGAAACTGCAAACCAAATTATGTTACACCAGCAGCTGTCTGAAAGGACACTGCGTGTACCAGTAGCCATTGTAGATGTCTGCCGCAGATGAAACGTTTCGACACAGTATGTCCAAAAGACCACGGCTATCCAGCCCAAAAGGTATTATTAATAATATTGAGAAATTTAGACTAAGTACACAAGAGATAGAGCAAAAAACACAAGACTGTTGTACAACTCTTGTATATGTGTCCTATAAAGGTACTTAAGTGGTCTAGATATATTACGAAAGAGCATGGTTTGATCTACTTATTTAGCCAAAAAACAATAATCGATCATTTGATCCATTTCATGGTAATTTCTTTTCTTAAATCACATAATTAGCTCGAAAAGTCGCTTTCATCTCTAACTAACAAAATAACGTTGAAATGAAATGCCCGAAGTATTCGAAAATTTCAAAAAATTGCAATGATCATAAATGATAACACTACAATTTCTATTGAAGTTATCTTATTGTGGTGTCAATGTCCGCCAAGTTGCAATAGAATTTATGACACAAAATAATATTAATTGAAAAAAAATTACCTAAAGTGCAATTTATTTTTCAATTTCAAAAAAAATTATAGCAGGATAACACGGTATCATGCTAATTTGGTATAAGAGATTTGAACGCACAATTAGACGACGAACGTCGCACGTAGCCAGTGAGAAACGCAGTTTTTTGAAGTATGATGAATAAGAAAATTAGAAATATAAATAAAACATTTGGGCTTTGTTGAAATTGATACAGCTATAATTTTTACGTGACTAAAATGCTGTGGCCTGAACAGACCACACGCTCTGGCGGTCAATGATGAAGCAGCGAACGCTGCACGCTGCACGAAGCACGCTGTAGTTCACAATTTACCTGGAAGGTAGCGCTACTATGCTGGACGTCTGTAACTCCGTAACTGTATTTTTGCTTCCAATGCTCATTAGGAGTATTTGCTTGAAACGTTTTGCTGTTCTCAAGAAATCACAAACTCATAAAATCATAAAACAATAATAATAATAATAATAATAATAATAGTAACAACTAATTAAAGTATTTACATCTTTGATCATATATATTCAATCATTATAAGAATTAAAGTCATTTTTCGTCAACACTAACTTTTTTTTATTTGCTACCGCTCTTTGTCATCGATCCATGGACTATCTTGAAAAAAAAATGGTTCTTCTTTCTTACAAATCATTTCTACATAATCATTTCACTAGCTGCCCCGAAAATCATATTCATCATATTCCAGCATAAACATCCTTATACCTTTCTTACCTCAAACACTATCTCCCAATTCCAAGTCAACCATTTCTCCACACATTGCGCAATGAAATAATTCAGAGATTACATTTTCATATCTCCGCCTAGAAATCTTCCAAGAGAATAAGCTAACAGGCTTCGAAACCCATCATTTACATCCCCCTTACGACAATCGGCGACTTTCGGCGCGGCCGTTTCACCAACAATCGCCGCGCCAGCGGATGACGCGTTGCGTCACGTGGGCTCCGAGGCGCTCGGGGACGCGTCTGGCCGCGCGGCCGACACGCTCCGCCGCGGGTTGCGCCCCGGCCACTGGATGGGCGCTGGCGCCCGCGGGCAGTGGAGCGACGGAAAGATTGCGAAGCGCCATGCGAAAAATTATAGTTTAAATTGAAATAAATACCATGTTAATAAAATGTTAATGGGCCGAGTTTAGTCTGGAAGAAATTAGGAACAACCTTTTAAAAAAAAAGAGTTCCAATATATTACATTCAATTTTTGTCTTTATTTTTCACATGTTTTGTAATATTAAATTTTCACTCAAAATAAAATAAAAATGTTTCAATACGCAAAAATAATAGTAAATGATACAATTAAAGGGGCTTCGCCACAGATCTAGGTTCTCTAATAACAAAATAAATAACCTATACCCCAAACTCTATAAGCATCAATAAGACATTAGTAACAAAATAAGTCGCATTGATTTGTAAATATAACGTTTACAAGTAGCCAGAGGTTTGTAGTGGCACATCGTGTTACTGCCCCAAGCCCTTCAAAAAAAATGTTTTTTGATGAATGCTGTTACTAGCAATTATTCCCAGTAGCATTATCTAACGAACGCGACCCACTGTGCGCAGTGCGGGGGCGGGCGCGAGTGTTCGGCGCGGGTGGGCTGCGAGTTGCGCTAGAGGGCGGCAGTGCCTGTGCCAGCGGCAGGCGCCGCGTTACGGTTCTCTCGCCTGGCGCGCGACGTCCTCCGACCGCGCGATGCGATCTCGTGTACCAATATCGTGGGTTCGGGCGGGAGATTTCCCTCGCGGAGAAGGTATCTTGATCGGCAGCACCGCCACTTCTGTTGCCAACGCACTGCAATGCTCGTATTTTCAGATTCATTGTTTCGACGTTTGTTCTGTCAATATTTTTTTTTGGAAGTGGATGAATTTTCATAGCAGCGCCTTTTCGATCGTTGTTGAAATAGGCTTTCTCCCTCACGATCTTTTACTTCGTTCCAAAGTTGCTTCGAAGCTCCTTTTGCAACGAATCTATTATTTTCAGCATTACTTTTATTGTTTCAGCATTGCCGTCTTATAGTTGCCAAGTATTTCTAGTTCGCGTCTTCATTTTTACACACTTATATTTTCTACCGTTTCATATCACATTATCTCCTCATTGGATATTGCTTAAAATTAGATATAATTTCTAGCTTCAAAGAGATCTTCTCCCCCTCACTAGGCACTTCAACTACGTTATATGCATCTTTAGTCCCTGACTCGGAAGGGTTTCTGAACAGACTTTTATCACCATATATTGAACGTGCTCTTATTTTAAAATCGCCCGCTGCTTTCTACTTTTATAGCACCAACCTCTAGTTTAATTTTCTTACACTATTTTATTATCTTTACATCGTTATATAATATACATATTTCATCAATACTTTTAAATACTAATGTCCCAGTGGTCGAAATTTTAACCGCAAATTCATTTTTTTTAACATTATTTAAGTTCTTTTGTCGAAGGGTATACCTGAATAATGATTTTTTTTAAATTTCTTCTACTAGGACGTCTGCGAGCATGCACAAAGACGACATAAGCGTGTATTGTTTGACTTAATTCTTTGCAATAGCAATGAAATTTGAAACCTACAAAAACCTACTAAAACAAAATTATCACTGGACTTCTCACCCCTCCCACCGCATGGCTGATAAATACAATTGAAACTGGTCTCGTGACCTCGTGTGCAAACTGTGCAAATCCCTGCGGAAGTCAAATGTACTGCCTCTAGTACCCTTTGTGTAAGTATAATGTTACGTTAAATGAAAAAAATAACATAACTACGAAGTTTTGCGAAAACTTATATCATTTACGTGCGAGAATTATTATTACTATTATTATGTTTTTACGAATACAAATGTAAATATGGAGAGAAGTATTGCGCTCCCAAACGCTAAGCTTGGAATAACGTAAAACTTTATCATTTTGTAGATTGTGGCATAAAAAATAAAACTTGTGACCCCCGAGGGACACAAAAATCTAGAAAACACTTCTAAGGCTATAAAACGCTTCTTTTCCGAGTTACGAACGTCATACGATAGCAGTATGTTGTTGCACGATGCATATGCACTCTATATTATTTAATTTAATATATTTGAGACATACATTTGAGTGTATATCATAACATAAATTTTTGCTTTTTGCATTTTTGGTTTCTCTATATTCACTTTAACTATGCCAAATCTCACACTCATTCATACGTGCAATATACTTGAAAAGGAGTACAAAGGTTTGTCTTCATCTATTAATACGTAGATTTTTCTCTTAACGTCGAAAAATACTCAAGTAAATCAAGAAATACAACCCGATATTTTGGGTATTAAAGGGAAATCGATGCGAATGCAGTGAAGTGTTTATAGTACGTATAAAAAAATGAGTCGCGGGTAGCCACTGTAACAATCAGTGAAAGGCCCCGTCCCGACGCGTGTGTTCTTCGCGCGTAATGCGTGTCTGCCCGAGACGTTTGGGCCCGCGCCATCCCAACCCCAGCCTCGGGCATTATGCGCGGGCGCACGTCACCGCGGACGCACCCGAGGCAGCGGCTCTGACTCACAGAGCTGCGGCGCGGTCCTCTCGCCAGCGGCGACTGCAGCCTGCGTAATCCCATTCTTTCGTTTGCACGAGCCCCGCAATTTGGACATTCACATTTGCGTGCTATTCAAATACAACTGCTCCGCAGAATATATCATAGCATGTCATCACTCCAATATTTTAATATTTATAATTGAAATGTACCTTTAATATCTACATAGCTCGCAGATAAGTGTTCTGTAATGTATTGAAATTGTTTCAGATTATATACAAAAATAGGGTTCTATGGGGTACGCCTAGTAGAATACCGTAATTACTTCTAAAAGTGGTTGACCGGCAAAGGTGGCTCAGGGCATCAACTGATCTCCCTGCAGTCTCTCTGGCCGGGATGTGCTAGGATTCGAGTTTTGATGGTGGCAGGGTTGTCGACTTTAGCTTGTCAGTTAGGTCGAATTCAGTCGCTGTCTGGAGGAGAATTCTGATGGGTATAGTTTTCCGTGGTTTCTCTAGGCGAATGCCGGAGCAGTACCCTTACAAACGCTCGTATCGCCACGTATCGCGCGCGGTTTTTCCTTCCCCTTCCTTGTCCCGTCCTCACCCCTTACCTAAATGCACACTCATCTGCTCTACACTTGTCGGGAGACTAGTCGGAAACTTAGAGGAGCTCTGTGCTAGGGCGGTGCCCCGCTGGTGGAAGATAACACGATGGGAAAAATGTTCGTAAGCCGATGTAGGTTGAGCGTCAGATCTTGCCATCCAGAGGGGGAAGATCACCGCCGCCATTGTGTAACTACACTTAAATGCTACAATGTGTAACTACAATAAACATGTACTACTTAAGGAAATAATAACCTTAACCGTTGATGCAAATTCCTACAAACAAGAATGATAAGTCTTGCATTTTCTTCTTACCGCTTATTTTAATTTAACAAACTTATTTTTGCCGAATTTTATGATAACTTACGATCTATGAAGTTAAAGTACCTCATTTTCTAATGCTGGATAAATACATTGAGTTTACCATTTAAAACCTATATCTTCAACACTGCCACTCTTCTCACAATGCAAAAACATAATAAGAAACAGTATTCTACACAGTTTATCACACGTGTGCTTAAGCACTCCCTCTTTTTGTATAGTGCTGTTAAATATAATCGTAGTGATCTGGTATAATAGGGACCAGATAACACTATTTAATTAAAATAAATTAATACGTTCTATGGAAGCAATGAAAATACTAGCATTCATTACGTATATTCTTTGCTACAGAACTACTGACTTTTTGACACAGACTGTGAGTAACTGAAACAATTAAATAGATTTAATTTTATGAATACTCGATAAATATGATTGCTGGAACATCTTAAGATAGAACTCTAATTACGATAATAATTACTTAGTGCCAAATTCTTCAGAAGAAAGAAGCAAACGGAACGCCCCGTCAATCCGCAAAAATCATACCGCAACGTTGCAGTGCAAGGCCTCCCCGCACAGAAATGCTAGCGCTGTATCCGCGGTGCCGCCGGCAAAAATTCCTGAACTTGCGCGCGCGAATGCATGAGGAGCATCTGCAAGGCAGGCCTTTGTGAGTCACGGACTCGCCATAGGCGTACGCTGCGACCCAGCATAACAACGAGACGGCAGTGCGAGGCAGACACCTGTCGCCGGCATCAGAACACTAGGAAGTCCGGCGCCCCGGCGCACGTGATTGGAGAGCTGCCAGCGGACTCAGTTTCCAAGAATTTTGCTCATACATTGCGCATGGGTCCCGTATGCGCTTAATTGTTCACAACACTACTACGGAACAACACAGTTTTATCACAAATAAAACGTATATTGCGAGGATATAGCATGATTCTACAATATTAGCACCATAAATGCAGAAATTATAGTTATTAAATTTTCGAATTAAATTAGATGTATTTTTTATAGTTGTGATCCTCTGTTTCAATTGCGTACAATTGTAGAGTTTTTTATATGATATACAATTATAATGTTTCTACAATTCAAGTTATTTATTTTATTTGGATTTCTTCGCAACGTTTGAGGGCAGGGTTAGTCCCATATTCAGGCAGCAATGATAATTTTGTTTTATACTTCAAAACCCCATCATACACAGAAAATAGTATGTGTAACAAGTGTAATTAATTTGTGTGTGTGATGGGGTTTTGAAGTGCAAAACAATATTAACATTCCTGCCTAATGTCGAAGAAAGCGTTGAAGGATGCAAAGAAAATTGTCATAAGCGAGGTGAATATAAAAAAGAAGCAGTTACAGAATTACGAATCTGGTCTGGTAGTTTCAGAAACAGTCGTAATTACCAAGTTTTGAATATTCACAATTTAATTCTAGAAAATATCCTTTCCTTTTTTTCCCGCATAAATTAAATTAATTTTTAGTTCAATAATTAATATTTACTGCAGAACCCCCGACCTCAATGGGCCTTGGTCATGATCGTTTCAAAAAATCGCATAATCACAGGAACAATAAAAAAATGAATAAAACTTCAAATAAATGGATTCATACAAAATGTAATGCAGTAAATTTTCTACTGATTAGGTATTTTATATTGATGTTCATACAATACATACTCTTCTATATTGACGTACTACAGCAATGTGAAAGGCTCGACCCTTGCGGGGTATCCGATCAACTCTCCTCCCTTGAAAGATCGACCCGAGAGATCGGTCATGAGGGTTTCTGCAATACTGAATTAGTTTATTATCATACGAGTGTTTAGCGTCGAGATTAGTTGTCTTTTTGGCATTGGAATGATAAATCAAAGTATAATGAAGACTCGCATATTAATAATAAAAAATTTTAAAACACGTAAGTGGCAAGAGGCGTTTAAAATTAAACCAAAATATTACAAAAATGTAAAATTAGTACAAAAAAAGTATGACAATTTTGTAAGTGACGAGATGTACGAATACACGAGAATTGTCGTATTTTCAACGATTTTTTAGGTCGTCATTGACGATGTGAAATCTGCTTAGCAAAAGTAATTTCTCAACTAAAGGTATTTGGAAATTCTAGTATAGCTTTAGACAAGAAGCTACAGCCAGCAAAAGACAAAATCAGAGTCTCACATTTGCATTTGTAATCATTCGTTAATTTTCTCCAATTGTGATAAAAATGATTTCTGTATATAAAGCTATTGGAACACGTATATAATTTCAAAAGAGTAATGGACATCAGTATAACAGAGGAATCTCATAATATAACCTGAAAATAATTAGCTGATTTCGTCAAATTAATACGTTGCAGATGATAACCTGGTAAATACAAAAATACAGATAATAATCATAACTAAAGGTTTAGTACACTAAGATTGTTTTCACGACCTAGTTCTCTCTCTTCAAATCTAATCTCACGAAATGAGTTTACATTATAGATATTTATTTTCAAACCAGTCCTAAACATCTGCGAGATCGCCGTCTAAAGCGAAAAGTAAGCATAGAACGAATAAAAATAAGAGTATCGTGTGTGAGGGTAGTAAGAAGAGTCGTTTTCTGGCACTGTGTGTAAGGTAAAGTTCCTATCTGTAGCAGAGGGCAAAGCACACAGGAAGGAAACGAGGTACATTAAGGTAGTTTTAGTACCATAGTCTGATTTTAATTCCAAGTCTAAAGAGAACTCACACTTCACATTGCATAAAAATACGTTTTCTAATAAGCTTCTCTCTTTTCCGACACATTCACTACTTCAAACCCATTCCTCAAAGCATTTGACATGTTAAATTATTAGATTTTTATACTACTGTGACTTGAATTAACAATATTGAAGCTTTCCAGTATCATCGATGACATTTATATCTTCTCTTCATGAAGACAGGATTTTGAAAGTAACATTTATTAATAACTAACTTTTTAAATAACACAACTAACATTTATTAATAGTTCGAAGTTCCCAATTTTTTAAAACTCGAGTAAACCTAATATAACTTTCAAGAATTATAATTGAAATTATTGTAATATTTTGGTCCCGAGATGCCATACAAAACTATGAGGCACCACATCAATCCAATTTAGCATGCACGGGTTGTGCTGTATTTTACAAATTCAGTTCTCATGACTATGTAACTCCGCACTCAAACGGCAAAACTAGATTGCGCTACATTTCACGGGGAAACCTGCCTGTTTTTAGTATTTTATTTCTTGTAGAGAGGTCCTATCCAAAACATCTTTTTGAACAGCATATCCATAAACCCTAAGTGACAATATTTTTTTAAAAAATGCGTTCTTGATCCGTGGCACAACCTTAAGGGTACAATTTCAGAGCCGCAGGAAATGAGATCGCCACGCGTCAATATTTACATTCACAGAGCCTACATGTAAATTTCTTGAATAAGGCAGTCTAATCACGACGATTACTTCAAACGCTTCCAAAAGAAAGCTGCACTCGTATCACTAGATTGCTATCAGAGACACATCCAATCGTCAAAGAACATCGACGCGTTCCCATCAGTGATCAAACCCGCGATGGGACAACTACGAACCAGAGGATTTCTCCTCGGCATCAGATGAATGGGCTTCGTCGGCGGAAATAAAATTTGGGTCTGGGAGCGGCGCGCGCGGGGTCGCCCGGCGCGTTTGGCGACGCGCCCGAGCGCCAGAGAGAGTGCGCGAAAGGGCGAGCGCCACGAGGCTGCCGTAAACCACCTGCGCCGCAGCCATCGCTGGCTGCCACCAACTGCCTTTCTTCCTTTCTTTTCTTTTTTATTTTCTTTTTTTTGTTCCTCGATATACGAAAGAAATACGGAGACACGTAAAGGTTATTTATATTTTAATCTAGCCTGTAAGGTTTTCTTTCAAGGAATGGTTACACTAATTTAGAGAGGAATATAAGGCCTAACACTTCGCCAGGTTTTACCTCACATAGTAAGATATTTTTATGTGAGCTACCAGGTCATAGAGTGGGAAGCTTTTGTCCTGGACAAGGATGTATTAGCTTTAATAATAATAATAATAATAATAATAATAA
>BOPP01000129.1:939538-977032 GCA_017312745.1 Gryllus bimaculatus
AATAATAATAATAATAGATATTCCGTAATTATTCCCCATTAAGTGGGAATGGATTTTCTTTCGTAGATACAGAACGGGTACCTAATTTGACAGATTACCTCTTAAGAAATTAATACGCTCATCTTCTTTTATAATGTCTAAATTACTTTTATATACAAGGATAACCCAAAATGTGCATATGTTGCAACAGACACATGTGTTGAAATATGGACACATGATGAAATATCTGAGCGTTTTCTCAACGTACACTGAAGATATATTTTATTGATCATCGCTAATTTACATTCAAACTATTTTTAAGGGGATGAATTAATGTTGAATGTTCTCACGCAAGTTTCAAAATCCTGCAAGGTAGAGAAGAAACGTTTTAATGTGTTAGTTGCAAGAAATGAACAAAACAGAATGTAAAAAACATTGCACAGCGCACGCTGATCTATCGCTTTATTGTCGAAGATGTGACCTGCTGAAATTTGTTTTCAGAAATGGATCGAACTCAATAATTTCTAAAATGTTTCCATCAAGACTTATGCGAAATGACAGAGCCAACAACAAAATACTCCCAATACATGAGATAAATTAGACATCTAAAATTGCGCGAGGTTTCGTGCATGCAATAATGTGTGCACATCTATTTATTTCGCTTTTTTAAACTAAAATGTTAATCTTGTTGCAGTATTTGTCACATTCTCGAGTATGACGAGTATTATTGTAAAATTTGTTTACGATATATTTTAACGCCTGCCAAAAATTATGATTAAAAAGCTATATTAATGACAATTTTTTTAATCCCAAAACATACCTTGCTGATAGTGGTGTTAAAGTGTGCTAGTTTTGGCGCATGGGATATTTTGTTTGTGGTTTTAAAAAAATTGCCAAATATATCATCCTCTAATAAAATACAGAATTTTCCTGTTGCATCAATTGTATATAGTTAACATTCCTTTACGAACTACACACTTTTAAGTAATTAATTCTCGGTAACTGCCAAAATATTGGACATACATGTATATACTATTCCCATTGCAACAGTACCTTTTTGTATTTTCATGTCTGAGAACTGTTAAGACTGAGCTGTAACTTGTCATAAAGGGCTGGTATATGGTGTGAAAAAGGTAGTGTGAAGTGCTTATGACCACACTTGTAAAACGTCCATTGTTGGTAGACTGTCACCAGCCTCCCGTATTTTTTGTATATGTAAATCTAATACGTTATGTTTCATTACACTACATAACAAGTATTAAATAAATGTATTATATCGAATGATTAATGTGAAACACATAGTCAAATGAAGGGTCTGTAACAGAAAACGCGGATCATTTATTTAGCTTCACATTACAAACACTAAAGAAAATATTCTCTTTTTCTTTGATAGTACTAGAGCACAGACCTAACTTTAGGCAAACAGTTCAAGTACAGCCGAAATGTTTTGCGCTGGACAGATTTATTTTGTCTCATGACATACGCATGAGACAGAAACAACACAGGGTTGCATTGAGCAAATAATTTAATAGTCAATGCTACAATCTAATACGGTTATATATCATTTAATAAAATTCTGTCAGGTTGAGAAAAATCAGTTAATTATTAATATGATTAAAAATATGTTTAGATTTAAAACATTCCTAATAATTTAAACCTTCTAGTATGATTTTTCGAAGAAAGATATTAATTGAAGAATTTGCGTGTAAATAACGGTATCTGACATTTTGAACGAAATTGAAATTATCATTTTAGGAGAAGAGCAAGTATCTCACTGACAATTCCAAGAAAATTCATAAACAGGGAACAAATGCCAATAACAGTTTCCTCTCCTTTACGGCGTGTGCTGCTCATTTCTTCCATTCAGGGTATCGTTTTATAATTTCGTAGGAAATCACAAATATTATTAGTTCCACCCAAACGCCTTAATTTATATCTTCGCAAGTATTTTAATTTCTTTGAATAATGATTTGGAATAACAAGATAGTTGACGCTTGCCAAGCCAGCTGTCCACCCTGAATTCGAACCTCAAACGTCTTGAAGACAAGGCAAACGGCTCCCGCCCACCGCAGACTGCGCCACCAGACGACCGAGCCAAGAAGGAGAAATATGGATCCATAAAGCAGCGAGTGGTAGAACTCGCTAAATGACCTCACGCGTACGGGTGGCAGAAAGTAAACGCGAAATAAACACCTCCCCAGGTCGCCGCTTCGAGTCCCGGATCTTCCGAATGCGGCCTCGCGTCGGCGTCACCCGCCCACCCGCCACGCCGCTCCAGATGCGAGCGCGTCGGCCGCCGTCGTTTTTCACGCGCTGTCAGGAAACGGCGCTGCTGCGCCACACGGAAGGTGTGGCGACGATGTGTATCGATTAGCGCAGGGGTCGACACAGTTGGACTCGCAGGCTACATCAGACCTGCCCCGCCTCGATTTGCGACTCGTCTGCAAAAATCTCGTCTTATGCTATCAAATGGCAACCATCTCGCATACTGAGAATGATTATAGGATTATATACTTGTATATTGACCATAATGAACATCTCTCATCTAAAGGTGTATTTGGCATTCTAATTTCAAAATCCCTATTGTCACATCATCCGGAAATATTTCAATTGTTCGCGAAAGACTCATTCTCCCATAGAATGAGTTTTAGTATCATCTCATTTTAGTTTAGAGAGTTTTTCACTTCTTTATTTCAAAAATTAAAATATACAATAAAATCACGTCATAAATTTAATTGTTATCTTGTAAACCTTTAGAAATGTTTTTCATTATCATTATCCGATACTGTAAGAATTGGAAAGCAATCGTGTTTGTATTTTGTTTGTTTTCGCATATTTTTGCAACAAACACATTTTTAAAAAAATAAGAAAGTGCACAATAGTAAAAGAACTAAAGCCTACCTGATAACGTCAAAGATAAGAAATTTTAAATTAATATACTCATTCTCTGTATTTGTTACTATCATTATTTATAAATGTAATTCAAATATTTCGATACATTTAGAATTCACTTGTGAAAACATGTTTTACCCTTTATTTAAGGATTTCTTACGCAAATAACCTGGAATTTGCATGTTCTTCCGCGGAAACATGTTTATCTAGCTGCAATTTGTCGCTTCACAAAGTGTTTGACGACCCCTGGATAAGTCAGTCGGCTGCAACGGGACACAGCTCGGCGTCTCCGCGCGCGCAGCCCGGGGGGGGGGGGTCGCGCCCGAGACAAGGGGGTGCGAGTTCGTTGTCCGCTCGTCAGCCGGGACGCGCCAAAGCGAGCAGCGCAAGTCGTCAGGCCTTTGTGGCTCCCACAAGGGATTGGACGGAGGCGCCGGCATCCACTCGCATTCCAGCGCCCCCCGGCGGCGAGTGGGCCGGCGAAATTACAACTCACGGCCGAGAGGATAATGGAGTTCCGCGCACCCGGACCGAAAGTGCTCCCTTGGGGAACGCCTGGAGGATAATGGGAATGGGAACAATGCGCTATCTTCGGTACGTGTCTGGAAAGAAACATTTGTGTCGAATGTTTAAAAATCGTTGGGATGGCTTATTGAATGGAAAAGCCCCGAGTGTAATCCATACGTTCTGCCCGTCGACCGAAAATGCTCACTTGTGGAACTAGAGGAAGATGATGGTAATGGTAAGACTACGCAACCTTCGTTGGATGTTGAAAAAGAAATACTTGTGCTGAATTTTAAAAATTGTTGAGATGTTTTACAATAGCTAATTTATGTTGACGAGATACTACGAAATGTAACGGAAGTGAGTAATTGGAGCTATTGTTTCAGGTATCGAATTAGAGCTTAATTATTCGCCGTGATTTTTAAAACTATAATTTCGTAGATGTAATTCTACGAAATTATTATTTTACTTTGAAAATTGTAGTAATTTCGATTAATTCTTAGTATTAATGAGGAAATGTTGACATTAAAAATGAGACACAGCAAGAAAATTAATATAATCTTTATCAGAAGAAACAATCATTTTGTAATAAATTGCTAGAAAGGCGTCACATTTCATTCATTTTATCATAAAGTAGCAAATCGATATCAAACAAATTGCAAGTGTGCATTACTTTTAGATAATTTATCATTTTAATAATTTCTAATGTATATCTTCCTGACAAGAAGTAGATGTATTTTACTTAAAGAAATGCATTACTGTTAGAGAAAACAACTTCAATAATCAGATCATTCCAATGAAGTCCGCAAACTAAAAGACGTAAGGTAATAATTGCCAGCAGCCAACAATGTTTGGGTGGGCTAAGTGTGAAGTTATTCTTAATGCGATCGAGTGATTGATTTGAGATTCCGGCCGCGTCAACTGCCAAGGTCGTTAGTCCTGTAAGGGTAGTGTAATGTTTTATCGCGGAAGATGGCGGTGACCTTTCTCCACTGGATGGGAAGAGCCGACGCCGATGTACCTGTCGGCTTGCGGGGCTTTCCTCCACCAAGTGTATCCTCCAGCTGCGGGGCACCGCTCCAGCCGAATAGATTCGCAGCACGTGTGGTTGTGTAGAGTATGTACGTGTGAGTGTCAGTAAGGGGTAAAGATAGGACAAGGAAAAGGAAGGAAAGAATGCGCGCGGTCCGTGGCCCGCTTGTTAGGGTACTGCTTCGGCATTCAGCTGGTATTGATCAGAGAAACCACGAAAAATTACCGATCAGAGTAACCGGCCGCTAGAATTCTCCCCAAACAGCAACTGAATTCTACCAACCTGAGTAGCTAGTCTTGAAAGTCTTGCTACCGTCGGGATTCGAACCTTACGATCTCACAGACAGAGGTACTGCAGTGACATCAATGCCCTGACTCACCTAAGTCGGTTTGTTAATGCGATATTGTGTTCCTACTTTGTTGTATTTTTTGTACTTTTAACAAAAAACCTTTCAAATAATTAATATGAAAGTATATAGCCGAAAAAGGTGGTGAAAAGTGCCCCAAACCAAATCAATAATCGAGATGTCCATATGAAAGGGAATACAAAATTACGGAGACTGCCAAAAAATGACCTTCGTAGGGCTATTTGTTGCAGAGATACTACGAGAAACGTATTTTTCGTGTTTTATTTTTCCCCTTAAATTATATTGCATGTACCAGGCTGAAATAAATAGCTGAAATGGGGAAAAAATGTTGCATGTGAAGGTATTTTTTCAATCAATTTTGACATCAAATTCAAATAGAAAACAGAAACATTTTTGAAAATAATTGTCTACGTGATAACGTTATAGTACTGTCTCAGTTTTCCCCCTAGAATGTTTATTGTAACATTGCATAACATATATTTTTTCAAATTATTAAACAATGTGGACGATAATGTAAAAAAATTAATACAAATTTTATCAATTCAAATATTTGAATTTCGCGCCAAAATGTGATTGAGAAACAATTTTTCACCAAAATTATACGACAGATTCACTCACGACATTTTAATTCAAACTCTTACAGATGTTCCTTCTTTTATGTAGTACCAAACTCAATCGGAATATACATGTTGAAAAGTGATGGGCGGGCTCGAGCGCATCCGACTTCAGTTAATGAGCTTCATGCACCAATTTGAGTCATGGCTAGCGTGAAATTAAAATACCAAAGTCATCAGTTACAGTTATCAGTTACATTGATGAAAAAATCCAATCACATTTTGGCACGAATTGAAATTTTGGTAAATAGATTTTTACTTTTTTTCACTATCGTACTCATTGTTTAAAAAGTTTAAAAAGTATATGTTATAGAATATTATGAGAACCATTCTAGGAAAAAAATACACTACTCAATCGTTAACATATCGAAAAATAATTTCAATTTTCTTTTAATTTGAATTTGACATTCAGCTACTTTTCCAGGTCTCTGCAATTTTTTTAGCCTGACACATACAATAGAAACTGAAAAAAAAATAAAACACGGAAAACGCGTTTCTCGTATCTCTGCAACAGAAGACTGTAGAAGGCTGATTTATTGGCAATCTACAGAATTTTCTATTCTCTTTGATATGAACATATGGTTTGGGTCACTTTTCAACACCTTATTCCGCTATATCCTTTAATGTGAAGCTTTAATTTCTCGTTTTTCATTCATAATTAAAAATGCAATATTCCTCTACTTACCATGCATTACTGTAATTCTGAAGAGAAAACATCGTATCTTTCCCTTTTCATCTTGCAACCCATCTGTCGAGTTGGAATATAAACATCAACTCAGACTTCTTTTTAGCCTATTCATTACATTATTCACTTGGGAATGCTTCGTTGAAATTCAACGAAGAAGATTTCATAATATTCCAATGTACAGCAAAGCGTCACGAAAACAATCCCATCTCCCCGCGCGGCTCAGATGAGCTAATCCTGCCGCGGCGCTCAGGCCGAAAAGCCTCCCACGAGGGGGTGCGAACGTGACTGCAATGAACAACGTCAGCGTGCCAGCGGCGAAGTCGAAATTCACATGCGCCACTCGAACACCGAAGCTCTCGGACGCCCGTCACGCGCGGAATCTCGCGACTCGAAGCCTCTCGCCGTGCTTCCTTGTTATTCACTATTAAAAGAAGTCGATATTTTTCTATTTCACTCCAACATTTCTTAAATTTATCAGACCTTTCTGTTGTTAATTATAGAAAACTAATTGTATAGGAGGAGGAGATGTTTATTACAGTTTATGTTGAACGTGCTTAATACTATTTGTAATGTTTTTAGAAAAACATGTGCATCACAAGTAGCACGCTGAGAAAATATTTATTCTAATATCAGATCCTTAATACGATTATTCATACATTGAAGCACGTTTTTACAGAAACATTAACATATTTAGAATGCACAATACAAGTGATCTCATCCTCTCCTTTTTCCTCCAATTTGAAGGAATATTAGTAATATAACTAGAACTGCGTTCCATAAATTCATAATAAATAATTCAATCACTCATAATAAATAATTTGATATCTGATAGTGTACATTTGATTCAACTTGAGCTATCAAGAAAGAAATTGCTTACAGAAAATGCACCACAATTCTTTTTTCTAGAAAAAAATTACCAACAAAATAAAAAGAAGAAGCATCATGAATCACCATCTGCTCCGCGCACACCCGACCTACGCTTCTCTCACACGTCGCCTTCAATTTATCTTCCTCCAAATAATTAATTACAGTTCGCCTAAACTAATTAATAATGCTACAATTCCCTCAGCTTCTCTCTTGTTTACCACCCAAGACTCGCATTACACGCCAGTTGAGTTAAACGCTGAGTAAATCCACAGTAATGACGTGATCAAAATCTGCTTGCGTTTCCCCGATAAGAATCCGACTCCACCGACCTGGACTAAGCGAGGGCTTCAAAACGTCGACTTCGACGTCGGAGGGGCGCCTCGCCTCCCCACTCCGCCCCTCCTCGCTTCACCCCGCCCCGCCCCGCTCCGCCCCGCCCCGCCCCGCCCCGCCCCCCTGCCGCCCCCTCCCTTCCGCCCCCCTCCGCCCTGCTCCGCCCTGCTCCGCCCTTGCTCCGCCCTGCTCCGCCCTGCTCCGCCCTGCTCCGCCCCGCCCCCTTTCACCCCGCCAGCTTCGTCCCGCTACGCCCCGCCCCGCCCGCTTCGCCCCGCCCCGCCCCGCTCGCCCCGTCCCGGCTTCGCCCCGCCCCGCTTCGCCCCGCCTGCCTCCTCCCCGCCCCCGCGCCCAATTTCGCCCGTTCCTAACTTGCTTCCTGCTCCACCCCTTGCCTCTCTCTGTCCGCCTCGCTCCTGCCCCGCACTACCCCTTGCTCCACCTCTGCCTCGTCCCGTCCCCCGCTCCGCGCCACCCAAACCCCGCCCATCCATGCCCCCGCGGCCGCAGGTAATGGAGCTGACAAATGCGGACGGAGCGAGCGGCGGCGCGCGGGCAGGTCGCAGCGGAACAACCATGAAACGCATTGCGCCGCCCACCACGTTCGCCCAAAGCGCCGCCGCGCCGCCCGCCCGCCCGCGCCCTCTCCCAAACACGGATGCCGCGCCCCGCCACGCATCGCCTTTGTGCCCCGTGCCTCGGCGCGGATTTATGAAGACGAACGACGTGTTGTGCTGCTTTTTTGTTTTGTATGCTTTGCACCTATAAGTGAATAAACCAAAATGGTGGGAAAAATTCAGCATCATTCACTTTAGGCGTAGGAATGGAGCTGGCAAGCTTTCTTAACATGGAACCAGTTGTTTTTAGAGATTAACCGTTATAAAATTCTGCGGCAAAAAGGACGATTTTTTCGACGAAAAAAATTCATGTTGTAGATTCTTGATGCCTTCAGAATGTATAAATTCTCAAATTGAAATTCAGTATTTTTAACTTTGAAAGGTACTCTACCATGCAGCCTGAAAGACATTTTCAATTTTTTCCAAAAAAATTGCAGCAAAATATTTTGATTAGATTTCTTATCGGATAGAGAAAAGTACGAAATAAAAAATGGTGTAAGTAATATTTTCAATGAATTCTCCTAAATTTTGTAAATTTGCGAAAGTTATTTTTTTTCAGCGTCTTCCAACAAACTACAGTTAAGAACGATGAGATTTTCTTCCGGCAATAAAATCCTGTCCTTCAAAAGTCGATCTTTAAGAAGACCATTGTACACTTTTTTTAATATTTTGAGTTTCCTGTTTAATTTTGGCATGAAATTAAAAAGTGAGTCTTATTAAACAAAATTTTCTCAAAAAGGGGGTCCATTTTCTTTCTTAAGACTTGTTGTATAGTTTTAGAGAATAATGCGGTTTGATATCATTGACGGTATACAACATTTTATGTATTCTTTTAACTTCCCAAAAATTTACAAAATTGGGTTTAAAAAAAAAGATTTTTGTTATATCTCTTAGGTTGTTAATATGTGCATTACGAGCATTTTTTGTACATTATTGCCTCGTTGGTTTAAATGATTCTTATGAAAGTTCTTCGAAATCGCAAAGAAATTCTGCCTTACTGAAAAGTAGTCACAGTTATTAGCCTCAAAATGCCCATTTCAGAAACAAAATATTCTCCAAAGAACTGCCTCCTAATTTTTCCAACGGGAACTTGCATGAAAATGTTGGTATTACTTTTCCTATAAATTTCTCTTAAAGTCGTTTTTTACTACTATTAGGGGATCAAACAAGATTTTAAAGTGAAAAAGCCTCCTTTAGAGGCGAAGTATGTCTCATTCTGGGAAGGCAAGGCAGAACACAGAACACACAGAAAAAGGGAGCCTAGTCAAAAGACATTAGAAAGAAACGTTGTGAGAACGTGATTCTGTTGCTTTTTATTGACATGTTTGTTTCTTTCTCGGCAGAAAGGCAACACACATTTACAAAAAGAATTTCTAATATAATTAAACTTGTGTAATACGGACTTAGTATGTCCGTCACGTGCAAGTTACTCAGTTATATATATCCGTTGAAAATAAATATTAATATCAGCATTTGTATATCGACAATAAAGGAGCAATAACCATACCAAACAAAATTTTGCATTACGGAAAGAAATTAAAAAATGTCTATGTTAAAGAACTATTTTGAAAAATGTTTACTGATGTTTGGAAAGTATTTCAGAGATATCAGAAGTATTTCACTTTTTTATCAAAGTTCTCTGTTTTTCCGCCACTCTGCGCGCTTTCACTGACACCAAAGAGCGATACCTGCTGACCCGGCACAAAAAATCGCCTTTAATTTGACACTTGATTGCAAAACAGGTGAATAAAGGTACAGAGCTGCATTGTTTTGTCTGTTGGGTTTTGCGTATTTGCCCATTATTTTCTCTTTGAGGCAATGAATGTAAATCCGCCAACAATACCTTGGCATAAACGTTTCTTTCGCATGAAACTATACAAGTCGTGTTATGCAATAAAACTATGCTTGCGGCAGTTTTTGCTTTATAGCCCAAACTTACGTGGCCGTATTCCAAAATGGTTGGTGAATTCTGTACCATGCTAGTTATTTAAAAACGTTACTTTATCACCCCCAGTAAATTCATTTCCACTGGTACTTTATTTTGTGGTGTCTTTCTCCCGTCCTCTATACAGACATCACTTTCTTCGTCTCCTTCTTGTTTTTTCGCTCAGTTAATGAGTTTCACGACGTCATGGCGTTCTGATATTCTTTTCGATTTCCATATAATGAATACAAAAAAGTCATTGATACCTAAACACCATTAACTGACCCGTGCTCTTCTCAATTAATGGTGAGACATGCGTGCGAAATTATCTTTTTGAATTGTATTGTCCAGTGCTTTTTTCACAATTAACTTTACTTTTATTCTGGACACCAAGACGACTTCCGTGCATATCAATTGGCTCTTTAATGAATGTTTATTACTATATTACCAGACATTGTCACATTAGATCAGGCATGCGTAAGAATCAAGTTGATTAAAATAAGTGTAAAATAATTTTAATATATTATAATTATTACCAAATTGAAAACTTATATCCCTGACAAATATGCTCGTTATGCATAGCGAGTGTAACTTTTTATTCACTCTTTTCTCTAAACGTTCTCTTGCCTTTTTCATTGCTCCACTTGTATCCAATACAGATTGTTGAGGGGCAAAAATACCGTCGGCACTTTGTCTCCAGGGCCAACTGCTTCTTATTTATGGAGCTGTTCGTTTTGTTTGCCAATCATTATGTAAACAAAAATATATAGTAATAAAAACATAATTTCCTTTTAGGTCTATGCATAACAGATGTGCCTCAGGGTTCTGGAATTGTTAAAAAAGTACGTAGTTTGTATTAGTGCTGTTGGATATCATATGCAAACTAGTTTCTTTATAACAACATGCAAACATTTTATCCTTGCGAGAAAACGACAATTTACTGGATCGTTGGTACGGTTGGTTACTGGTACGTTTAGTCAGCAGCATCCTCCGATCGTCATCAATCCAACATCGTCAGATTTCGCCTCCATTCCAGTTTGCTACGCACCACTCGCCTTTATTCAAAAAACTTCTTTTCGTCAGTTTAACATTTACGTTTCTTTAGAGATTAACTTACAAATTTATATTTTGATTACTTTATTTTTAGCTCTTCTCACAACGAAAGTTAGAGCAATTCTCTTAGGCTACATGTATTGGCAGCACAATTCGACCGCCACCACCGTTCGACAGTTCCTGCCTCGGCAGTTCATAAAACGCGCCGCTCACTTGTTTCTTCCCAATGCGCAGTATTAGACCACATATCGATTCTTGTTCGTACTTCTGCGACGATCTCCTTTGTTCTTTGCGTACCTCTCTTCTGATTAGATAGCAGCGCATAGGCGCCTAACAAAGTTTACTCCTTGGCATTCGATTTCCCTATAATCTTCTGATTTTAATTAATTCCACGTAACTTCCTCGCGTGTCCATTATAAACGTATTACTACAACAGACTTTATCACGTTCTTTTCCTTTATTGATTGTTCGCTACTTCCCTTAAAGACCCGTTGTTTAATTATATATTTAATAATATATTTAAAAGTATATATTTCGTATGCTGGTGATTCTCATTGATATCATTGAACCCATAATAAATACTTAAACTTATTTTTATTTATTTTGATTTGGCCCTCTAATGACCTATCCCACACGTTATCAAACCAAACACTACGAAAAAATAATTAGCACATTTTTGTTGTTTCCTTTTATTTTTGCGTAATTTCTCGATAAAAAACACAACTGAGCCCCATTGTTTTAGGGGTCCGTTACAGATTAAGAATTCATTTCACTCACTAGAGTGAAATGTATTCTTGATGTCTTATCAGAAACGGGGTTCGTAGTTGTCTTGTGTTTTAGTGCATGTTTTCGGCAGAATAATAAAATAAAAATAAATCACGTGTGTATAAAACACTAATTTTTCTATTTCATGCATATTTCATTGAACAGACATTTTTTTGCAGATTTAAGTTGGCATTAAAGTGTAGTATGTAAGGTGTCTCGCAACCCCCGCCCTGCCCCTCAGCGCCAACATCCTCCGCGGGCCGTGGCCGGCCGCCCTTCGCCCCGCAGGCGGCCGCGGGAGCGGGGCCGCGGCGAATGGATTGGCGGCGGCGGCGACGGCGGCGGGCGAACGGGCGGGCGGTTGGGCGGTCGCGTCCGTGACCTTGGCGCGGACGTTGCTCGCCGCCCAGGGCGCCCGCCTTCCCAACCTCACCCCACCCCACCCATCTGGCTCCGCCCCGCACGGCACGGCACGCCGCCCTCCCGGGTGTCGAGCGGCGACCCGCCGCCACACAGCTGCGCCGCGCCGCTTATCGGATGGCGAGGTAGCGATGTGCTCCCGAAGGCCTTCGCGCCCCGATGCGTCGGCCGGCGATTCCAATGGCACGCGAGTGCACGTGGTCGTCAAGGCGTTGGCCCATTTTCTCTCATCCTCTCTTCGTCTCGTTTGAGGAAAAACAATCAGTCTAACGTTCGGAGCCTTCGTATCTGCTACGAGAGGATTTCACAATGCAATTTTCCACAATGGAATTTGTGCTTCAGAGTTATCACTTCAATTTTTTTTTCATTTCAAAATAAAGCTGTCTATTTTGATCTGCTTATAATTTGAACGTCAGCTGTAAAATTGTTAGTTATAAAATTATTCATGTAAGTGCTCTGATTTCTCTGCGTATACATACTCCGCGAATACAAGAAATGAGTAGACTGACCCACTAAATGCAAAAATGAAATAATCACGGTAAGAAATAATCCTGGGTAGAAATAATGTAAGGCAGTAAAGGATCAGATACAATGAGTTATCGGAGACGATTAATTATGTAAGACAAGACACATTTCAATATCTCTTAAGATAATGAATTGTTTATATTCTTATAAACTCAATATAATGCAGGTTTTCTTGGAAAATAACTTTTGATGTTGGGTTTTATGCTTTCTATCATTCGAAACTTAACATTGGTATTGTATTATAAATTAATTTCATTTGAAATTTAAATGAGTTCGAAATTGATATTCAAGATTCGATCTTAATTATTAAGCAAAGGAAACTTGCACTTTATTTTGTTTTGTTCTCTACATATGAAATTATCATTTGAATTAAGATGCATCACAGTAAAAAATGTTCTTTGATATCAGTTAAACAATTTACAAACGATAGTATCTCAACTTTGTTCAAGTGGATATATTTCACGATGTTTCAAGATAAAGCAAATATTTTTTGCAAACATCTGACAATTTTCGTGCAGATATATCTGAAAATGAAGAGATGCATTCCATTGTCAATTTTCTTTCTACTAATTACTGTGATACGAGTATCTCTAACGTGATCACGAAAAGTAAAATTTCATCACTAATTGTTTTATTTTTTTCTCTCACATCAAGAAAAATTACAACAAAACGAATAACAAATTTAAAAATCAATAGTAACAATCCAATTGAAAATCAAACTTGTGCTTGTTATTTTTTGCCAATAGCCGATCCAAAAGTGGTTAATATTGTCCAATAAGAGGATGTATGGCGAGAAAAAGATCTTCATACTGTGGGGAGTACACGTATTCGTGAAGTGATCTAACACTCACTCCAACCACTACACACATAGAAACAATCTAAGAAGTCACAAGGATAAAATAACCACTCTATTTTTCAACCGTGACGGAAGTCATTACACGTTTCATATGATTGTGAGAAGGAATTACTAAACAAAAAATCCGTTCTTTTTTTCTCAGAATCACATTGTGGTCGTTTATGGTACTACAAGATTTCTAGTTGGCTTTTCCATGCCCCGTTTGAGAAGCGAGCTAATTAGGCCTTACAACAAAGACATCAATTAAACAAGCAAACAACTGGGGTACCGTTAAAGCGGTAGACTGTAACATTCCCATATATTTTACTATTGTACTAAGCGGAAAACAAAGGGCTCTCTTCCTCTCTATATTTCTTCCATATATTTGTTAGATTGTATATTTTAACGTGATCCGATTGCAAACCGCAACATCCACATACAAGCAAAACCTAAAAAGGTATAACCCGGTTGCGAATCATCTTTTTATTTCGAAAGATTACTGTTGTATGCAAAGAGATAACTAAATACTCATGCATGAACTGAATACAGGAGAATGGAACAACGTATACTGTCGAGTGAAATTTTCTAATGTTTCGGTAGCAACACGCCGGCACTATTATGTGAATTAATTGCGTTTCCGGATTAATTTTGTTTCTAACCTATTGAAAAGGCAAAAGAAATTAGTTTTTTTCTTCAGATGACTATGAACAGAGTTTATGATGAAAGCAACAAAATAATATTTCAACCGACAGATGTTAAAACGGCTGCTATTACTGTCTCAACACTATTCTTGCAGAGTACTTGTCAATATGAAATATAGAGGTACCGCACCTGGTGTACCAGACAATTACAATTTGAACAGAAGGCGCTCGATCCACTGTTTATATGATGAACAACTCATATGCCAACCATGTTTTTGTATGGTTTTAAGCGTCAGTTTATCACAAGACGCGTTTTCTTAATCAATGTTATTCATCTTAAAACGTATTATCAAAACCCAAATATCAGTTGCTTGCATATTTTTCTTGATACATGAAGTAATATTAAATTAAATACAAGGTATGAATCAGTTATTCAACATATTATTATCAAAGTCGTAGTCTTTTTAACTGATTGATTAATCCGTGTTGCTAAGTCGAATCCCTATTTACTTCATTCACCACCACAAACGATTGAATCTGCATTGAATCTGAAAGCAAATGTAGAATGCAACATTTTTTGATTGATTGTTTAGTAATTCTGGGTACGTCAACAACTGAGGTCATTAGTCCCGTAAGTGTAATGGATGTCTTTGCTCGGGAGGTGGCTGTAAAGTTTCCCCCGCTGTATGGCGAGATCCGGCGCCGACATACCGTCGGCTATCAGGGTTTTCCCCAGCCTGGTATCTCCCCCAGCGGGGCACCATTCCTGCCGGAGCAATGTCTTAAATCCTGACGAGTCTCCCGGCATGTGTGATATTGTAGTGCCTGCAAGTGTGTAAGTGGCGAGGCCAGGACAAGGAAGAGGAAAGTGAGATGGCTTTCGATCCTTGGCCCGTTTGTTAGGGTACTGCTCCGGCATTCACCTGGTGTTGATCGCAGAAACCACGGAAAACTACCGATCGGAGCAGCCGGTCTCAAGAATTCCCCTCCAGACAGCGGCTGAACTCGACGTAGCTGACAAGCCAGTGTCGAAAATCGCGCAATCGCCGGGACTGGAACCTAGGACCTCCCGGTGAGAGGGACCGCTAGAATGGATCGGCGTCTGGAAGGAGGGTGCGAGGCGCCGCGAGTTATCGGAGATTCGTGATCGCGCGATCTTAGAAAGGCGGAGTGGAAGGAATTCCGCGCCCGCGGGGGAGGAACCGGTTGCCGCGCGTCGTTTCCTCCGCCTGCCGCGCAGGTGCATCTGCCACCGAGAGCAGCGCAGGTTGATTGGGGCGGTGCTCTGTCACAAACGATCGTTCTCAGAGATTTTTTTCTTCTTATTTATTTCTTTATTTACGTATTATTATTTATTTTTCTAACGCGTCAACTGCTATGGTCATTAGTCCCGTAAGGCCGGTGCAGGTTTTAATCATGGGAGGCGGCGGTGGTTTTCCGCCGCTAGATGGTGAGATCCAACCCAACCAACACGTCCGTTTGTGGTGTGCTATCCATTTATCTCCCACCAGCGGGGCACCGCTCAAGCCGCGACAAGCTCTAAGCTCCGGGCACGACCTATGTTGTAGTGCAGCGCTTGTAAGAATAAGAGTGTATAAGTAAGGGGAAAAGAAATGAAAAAGGAAGAGGACAAAAGAAAAGGAAAGACCGCGCGCGGTTTGTGTCCCGTTTGCCAGGTTACTGCTCCGGCATTCGCCAGGTGTAGATTGGAGAAACCACGCAAAACTACCGGTCAGAGCAGCCTGCCGCGAGAACACTCCTCCAAACAGTGTCTGTTTTAGACCTAGCTATGAAGTCAGTGTTGAAATCCTGCCTCCGTCGGGACTCAAACCCTAAGACAGAAGCATGGAAGTTATATTCGTTCATACCATGAACCACCTCAGCCAGGATATTATTTATTTATTTACCGTCAAAAAGCAGTTAAATGTGTATATTTAGGGAAAGTACAGTCTCCACTCGTTATCTTCACCTCGAGACTTCCTATCTCTATATTTTACTTATATAGATGACTAACGAAAAAACAAACCATACTATAAAATCATATAATTTACTAAGCGTTTGCATAATAATTTCGAAGCGTATGTGTTAATCGAAGTTTGTACGTCCTCCCATTTTCCAGATAAGAGATCACAGAGGCAGTTTGCCCTTGCGTTCACTGTGTGTAAAATGACAGGGTGATCGTGTGAGTGGTGCTCGCTAATGGTTTAATGATTACATTATAAGTTAGATTTTGAGGTCGGATACATAGTTGGATGAGATTGACTACCGTTCCACAAACACACGTTGAAAACATTCATGATTTATGCGGGACTCGAACCCATAGATATGAGAACGTTTCAATATTAAGACTCTGAGCGTTTCAGTTTGTAATTTTGCGTATATTTATTTTATGAAACAATGTTTAAAATATATTTATTAAACAAAATACATTTTTTCGTAATTTCATTTTAGTTATTGGACTAATCATTCCAAGTTCTAGATATTATCTATCGTCAAATATAAAATGTCCTACATTTTTACTACGAATTGAAAAGTAGTATTAATAATGTTATAGAAGACAGATCTACGTTAATTGAAAACCAAAACTTAACTATATACATGCGCAAAATTGTTTATTCACATCACTTTCTAAGAACCAGTACTAAATTTCGAAATAGAAAAGAATTGGATTGAATAAAATTTATTATTTTTTTTCAATAAATAAAGGAAACTTTTAGCTTATGTAATTATCATGACAAATTTAAATTGGTCAGGTAGAGTGACTTGACGACTTGACGTTGAATGACCCAAAAGAGAAAAATACTTGATCCAAAACTAGTCTTTGGAAAATTCGATTAGTTACATTTTTCAGCAAGAAGCATTCAAATCATCATGAAGTTTTATATGAGAATGCTTGCTTAAAATATTGTTATTCTTTAAAATTTTTTAGAAATAAACTAGTAAATAAAAGACCAGAAATGTGTAAATAAGAAGGGTTTTAAATCAAGTTCTTTATTCATTTGCATGAGTCAAGAGGTAATGTGTGAAAATTAACACATCACATACCAAGTACATTCCATAAATTTAAATAAATAATAAAAAATGCCAGCTCTATCATATTTCATGATAATTCAGATCCTTAAACATGCGAAACGAGTTATAAAATCCAGTGAATATATCGTATATCTTTCGTTAAACTCTCAAGATAAGAAAAACTTTAATTTGCCTGCAACATATTACCGTGATGCTCTTCTCTCGGAAACTCTATTCATACAGGTATTCAAAACTTTGTTCACGGTCATAAAATTTTCCTCGAACTTTGTATCACTTTTGTACGTAAGACCTTTGAATGAAGATTGCTTCTCTCATCTAGAAACAGATATACGAGTCTATTGTTCTCCCAATCAGGAACTTCCAAACTACATCGCATTATAAATTCTTTTCCGTGCATTAACCGTGCTGCTTGTCAAATGTAGCGAATTGCGTATTCTTTGCTAAACAAGTGTTCGCCACTCTCCTTAATAAACCGTAGAGCTTCATCGAAGGCAAAAAGTGGCTACTTCCATCTATTAATACTCGATCTGAAAATAAACCTTTTTTTGCGATCTGCAAAACGCGACAAATTAATTATTAAGAGCTTCGTATCGCTCTTTTTGTTTCGCTTCTCATGACTAATTATAATTCTTCGGTCACCTTGATGCAGGTTATTTACCGACCGACTCGAACACCATTTTACACACCTGTGTTATCGCCATCTGCAGCGCAATGAATCAGCTCGATAAATGGCCAGTTAAGGGGAGCCGAAATTAAAGCATAAGCCGCTCTAGTGCGGCGTCGCGGGCCGCGGCCATTTACAGTCGCCGGAATAAGCATGAGGTGCGGCCGGCGCCCCGCCCGTGACTCACCGGAGACAGTCGAGGAGCGGCACGGCGGCGGCGGCAACATACAATGGCTCCAAACGAGGTAGAGTAGAGAAACATCATAGCCCTGCAGACAATTAAAAACCCAAAATAAATTAATTAATTAATTAATATATCCGCATAATAACCACAATAACAGCAAATTCTACGAAATAATTGTTTAAAATTTAGAAATAATAGACTAGTGGCGCTAGAAAAGTACATACTTTCTCGCATTATTTCTGTTCCCTGTGTTATACAACTACATAAGCCTGCAAAAATGTTTTCAACCATCGATTTTTTTTCCGCTCCGAGACTCGAACTCAGATCCTGAGTTGACTCGCCATCAATACCACTATGCCAGAGAAGTGCCGTATAAATCCAACTTAAAAATGTTTAAAACGTAAATTTTCGGTTTCTGTTTACACCCTCCAAAAAAAACAAAATATTCGTTTAAACTCGCAAAGCTTCGAGTTCCCTCATAACGATCGAGGAATGTCAATTTTGGAGAATGTCGGCACAACGGTTTAGGCGTCAGCGTTGATCACAGACGGACAGACGTTTTGCTGTCAATGTATTTTTCAGTAGAAAGGACCCACAACACATGGATTCTGGCTACTCCACGTGCTAGAGGAGTTTTTCTGTATTTAGAAACTGGATTTATCCACTTCTTCGATTCTACCGCCCCGAAAGAAGAGATTTCCTACCGGAAATTTCCCGTTTTCCAGCGCACTATTACATAACTTTCTCTTTTTACAAAGTACCTTCGTAAGAGAAAGTAGTACAAACAAAAATAAAAATAAATAATAAATAAATAAATCACAAATAAAAGTCACGCAAAATTAAAAACGAAAGTCAAAAAAGAAATATTACCAGTTGATTCTGAAACTAGCTTGATTTTCATTCGGTTTCTATGAATACTATTTGTCTCCGATGGTAGTAAATGGTTTTGCCCCCAGTTTTGCTCTAAAAACGCGTGTTGAAGAAATATTATTGAAACGAAAATATTTTTAAGATGTTTTAATATAACTCATTGATTCTGTACAAGAGGGCTTGAAAATGAAAAATCAACCGATAAAAAGATCTTTCATATTATGAAGCAGACTGTAGCCGATACTCTTTGGTTTGCAATACTTCTAGTGCTGCAGTCAGATCAACTTTTTCGCCGAGGAGTAAATGAGCTTCTCCCCTAACAACGAATTAGTATCTTCTCTTCATGGTACGTTCATGTAAAATCAGCAAGATTTTTAGCGATTTCTTCTCACTCTCGACTTACATGGTTCCTCACATGGCCGATGCCTAAGTGCCTGAAGCCTTTAAAATCCTAATTTAATTCGGGGTGTAAGCGAGCCACCAAGAAACAAGCACGAGAAATAACATTTTTTGAAGAAATGTATGGTCATTAAGTAAAAAAACTGATAAGAATCCAACAATGTCAATTTTGAGGTTTTTGATCAAAAAATTTTCAGAAGAAAATAAATCAGTCTATGTAATAATAGAACTCCGGGCCCACGGGAACACCAATCCCCTTATCTCAATTGAAATACATATTTTGTATAAGCCCTCTATTTTAAACTTTGAAATTGTAATACTAATTTTGAACTTAGAAATCCACAAAAACATTAAAAATATTAAAAGCTAATTAAACTAATATTTTCGCGATTTTTTTCCTTTACATTTCATTCTAAACCACTGTTTGGAGGCAGCGCGAGAAAAGACTGAGTCACGTCGACTTGCGGTTTGCAAATTTCCCGCGGAGTTTTGTTTCTGTTCGTCAGGTGCGCGTGGCGAGCGCAGTTCTAACTTCTCTCCCAGAGCAACGCGCGCCTCCGACCGTGAAATCCCCCAAATCGCCGTAAAATTCGCTCTGAATTGATCTCAGAAACGAGCGAATGCGTTAAGGAACCGTGGCGTTCCTCCGGATGGAAAAAGCGGCGTCGCTTTGAGTTGACAATGGAAAGCGACCGCGTAAGTCACAGAGTCGTGTCTTAAGGATTGTCGGTCTGAAGAACTGGAAGCGATCTAGAGAGACATTCATTCACGTCTAGCTGAATACTCCTAACGTGTTTTACCGCACTGCAACATGCCATCGTAAGTTCTTTAGTGGACTTCTTACACAGCAATATTTATGGCCGTTTATGCCGTACAGTGCAGGTGGAGGGATTGTGAGGTCACCGGCCGGAAGGCAAGAAATTGGTAGAATGGTGATTGTACAATTTCTTTGTAATTCATTAATTTCATCAGTTAACTGATGATGATCAGTTACTGATGATCAGTCGTTCAAGAAATAAATGCATGCTAAATCTGTATTCACTTCACTTCGTAAGTAAAGTGTACATGTAAAATGCATATGTTCCACTGCACGAAAAGTGCGACGAGTCATGAGGCCAGGTAGACCAACAATACTTAACATATCATCTTTACAATACTCAAAGCAGACAATTGATTCTCAAGCAAAGCAGCAAGCAGTGCACCTCTCTAATCCCCAATAATGCAGTGGTAAATTTTATAATAAGAAAACAATTTTTCTGTGGTAAAAATCAATGAGTTTCAGCACAAAAGTGCCCATTTCGTAAGAAATTCACATAACAGTTTAATTTTATCATTTTTATGGGAATATCTGCACTACATTTTGAAATAGTCTACACTCGAATTGAACATAATCTAACGTAAGTTACTTCTTTTTTATTTTACATTAATGCGGAAGCAGCGAAAATACAATTTGTCTCAGAAACCTATCTGTCGTACATATGAAGAAGACTGTTTGGCTTTCGTATCTAATTTATCTATCTAAATAATAATTATCTCCTTTGTAAGTATTTTGAAGTTTGACAATAATTCTAGCAAGAATGATGAAGGAGAAATGAACAAAGTTCAAATTAAAAGGAAAAAAGAAAAATATACTACACTTAAAGAGCACTCACTGTACAAGGACGTGGTTCTCAGCCACCGATAAAACCTACGCGGTTGATGATACTAGATTAATGAACGTCGTTTACCCCTCGCCAACCACATCGCGTGCTCACTCAGCGTTGATGGCGTGGGCTGGTGGCATTTCCGCGAAAAGTCATTTTCACGTGTGCCAGGCCTCTATGGGTGGACGACGTTTAAACTTCGTAGGAAGATAAACAGGTTGCCCAACTCGGCAAAAACCAGAAAAACAGCTCGCTACTAAGAGGTACCATAAATTTGCTTCTTCTTCAATTTCATGCTATAGTAATCATAAAGATGCAGTTCCCTGATCCCAACTATTTAGCAAGTGGCCAGGAAAGGAAACGGTACGGAGACGCGAGTACGAGCGAGCAATGCTCTTGGCACTAACGTCTTCCGCAAGTGACTATTGTAAAACACAAAGGCACGCAACGCCAATTAGGGAGGACTTAATAGCAGCGCCACAGGGCACAACAACTACACTCGAATACGACTTAGTTGATCTGTAAGAAGCAAATTGTGCAGAACACTGCTGTGCACATGGGGAGAAATGGTTTGACCAGAGCAATTTCTAAGATTTTGCTGCCGTTTAGCTGATTAATGATTATTTTTGGCTGACGCTCAATTCTTACCTGACAGAACACTACAAATACAAACTTCCTTAGTTCAAAGCTACATGAAAGCGGTGTGGATCATGACCAAAGAAACACAACGTTATCCGATCGTTAGCGTTTGCCTATTTTCAATAAATTATGCATTATTCATCAAAACTGTAAGATATGGTATGAAAATCAAACCTTCATTAGTTTAATACCTTAAAGACTCAACACTGCAAACATTTTAGCAAGTAGTATATCAATTTTTCTCATCTGCGTACAGTAAAATTACTGTAAATGTAACCAACAAAATATTTCAGATATTGCAGACAAATATCCAATAATTTCGTTGATATTGGGGTTTAAAGTCGACGTTTAGGAGTCGAATTCCATTTTTTTAAATTTTCTACAATATTCCAATTCCTTTGTAGATAGGGATTATGCCACAATGCATCGTATGTGGCGATTCATTTGACACGTTCTTGTTAAGTAGTAATGTAATCTACAACACTCTTAATGGTCTTTTCAAACGTCGATAAGTAGATGTATTTAGTTGAGAATAGTAACTTTCTAAACAGAAAAAACCAATTATTAAAAATGACTACATAAATTTTCTTCCGTATATCCTTCAAATGCTTAGGAAATTAAAAAAAATAATTTCAGTGAAATATGTCACTTTTTCATAAAATATTTCTTCTGTAAACAAAGTGAAACATGTAATCAACGATGTCTAGAAATATGAGTCATTGCCTTAAAGGAAACTAAAAAGTTCTGTGAAATCCAGTTTTGTTTTACTGAAGAGCCGCGGAACATCGCAAGAACGCAAATCAGAAGTCAATTCCATCTTAGCGGCTAACTATGCAGCAGAGCCTCAAGAGTAGACTACAAAGAGCGTTTCTCGGCTACCACCTGTCGCTGCTTGAACTTCATTATTACCACAAATCTAGTTTAATAATGGGTAAATCACTGCGCGACAAGAAACTGTTTTCGCGAGTCTTTACAAACTCTGTAGCACAAGTCCAGTTAGCTAATCTTGAGCATGAGCACAATCTACCAAAAATTCCCCCGCGAGCTACTAGTAGATCGCGATTACTGCATTAGATCTACACAAAGCTGTAGTTCTGAAATTTTAATATTTTAACTTTCGGCATTGCGTAAAATGCGTAATAAATTAATGTAACCTCAATACTAATTTTTGAAATATAATTCAGAAACAAATTAGAAATTCAGACATAATAAATATAAACTTAAGCAGTTTCTAATAGTTCAAAGATAAATTACTTCTCATAATTTATTGAATACCTTCCCCACAATAGTGACATCATTTAGGACTTATCTTCCAAGATTATTTGATAAATAAATTAAAGATTACTATTCTAAAGAGCATTTGTAAAAGACGGTGAGCTTAAAGTTCAGTAACATATCAGTACATTACGATAACCTGTTGAGATCGATAAAGAGAAAAAACTGACACAATTGACGTTTGTAATCCGAGGCGTACCGAGTCGATGTGGGAAACAGCTTTCACATATGCAATATAGGCAACCCGCAACACAAATAATCCTAATGCACTTATAAGAAAGGAAAGCGAATGGCAGTTGTGTGGCTAACTTTAGCATTGAGTAGTAAAGTCTCTTACGTTCGATTCCATTCAATTTATTAATGTTGCCTGGCACGACAACTGCTTAGGTGATTAGTCCTGTAAATGTAGTGCACGTTTTCATCGTGGGAGGTGCCAGTGACATTCCCTAGCTGGGTGGTGAATCATGCACTGACCTACAAGCCTCCCAACAGCAGGAAATCGAGCCAGCTGGGAAAAGCTCTAAGCTCCCAAGTGGACTCACCACATGGTTGGTAGCGAAGTGCATGTATGAAAGTAAGAGGTGAGGATATGTCAAGGAAGAGGAAGGAAAGATCGCGTCCATTACTTAGGGTACTCCTACAGTATTCTTCAGGTGTTGATCAGTGAAACCACGGAAAACTACCGATCAGAGCAGCCGGCCGCCAGAATTCTCCTCCAGTCAGCGGCTGAACTCGACCTAGGTACCGAGCTAGTGTCGAAAATCCAGGCACCGTTGGAATTCAAACGCTAAGACCTCCCGATCAGAGGCACTGCGGTGAGATCGAGATGCCCCAAGGCGCCTAAGCCGATCTTCTTACATTCGAATAATTTGTCGTACTTGCAGGGGCGGAAGGATGAAGCTCTCCTCGTGCAGTCTACTATACAAACGGCTCAGATCTCTAGAGGAGACCTCTGAAGCAATCAACAAACTGGAGCGACAAACTCGAAGATGCTGTGTTCTTTCTTTTACATGTGAGATTAAACACTACTTCTTATAACATTTCATTAAAATTATAACTGACTTCATTTATCTAGTACCATATGTAAGATGAAATTAAACGCAATACGATGTATATAAAAATGTGTAAATAGGAAAGTTCACTTACTGTACCGTGACAACAAGAAATCCGCGGGGAGTGAACTCCGTAACATTACCTCTTTTTTGCTTAACGAAGTCGATTAATAAAAATATTGTAATTTTGTTTAAGTAAGTTTATAATAACATTTATTGGAATCATTTTTCACAATAATTTAGGTTTTACAATTTTCTGATAAGTAATCTACGATTATTGCTCTTCGTTTACTCAAGTGCGCTACTAATCCGTTTGAGAGACAAGTAAACTTCAGTCTTTAACATTACTCTTAAAGCATAATTAAGAACATATATAAAGGTCCAACTCGGACAGAAATTCCGTTTTCAAAAGCCGATTTTATCAATTTCAATTTATTCTAATATATCTTAGTAAAAAAGTTCTAAATATTAGTCACCCCATTCAGACATCGAAAACGGGTCTCCTTATTTATCCCTGGCAGTTTTGACCACTGAGCTATCGATAGCACCGATGTTTCACTCAGATTCATGGTACTGGGGCCCACAGTGAGATATTTGTATTCAACATTTTGACAAATCGAGAGCATTCGCGGGACTTGCTTCCGATTCTCGGTCAGGAAGTTTAACGCCTAGAACAATTTTTTCCCCCGAAATATAAACAGAACAGAAATCGCGAAGTATACAGGAACACAGGTAGAATATCAATTACCAACAATTCTCGACACAGTGGAATCACCACAAAGGCGAGAATATTGTGACAAGCGAATATTGAATCGTTCTGTTCACTGCTCTTTATATTTTCAAGTCCATTACCATTTATGTAATGAACCTTAACCCTAGCATGACGCAGCTAATTCAGTGAAAAAAGACCCGGCGCCCAATCGTCGGTGAGTTACCGATTTCCAAAGCCCGTTCTGCGCGGGAGGCGGCATTGAGATGTGCGGGGCGACGGCGGAGGGCGGCGTGCGGCGCGGGGGCAATTAGACCTTCACGACGCGGCGCGGCGCCCGCGGCCCTTCCTGGTGGGGCGTTCATGCGCGCGGGGCAGCCGAGCTGTTTTTGCCCCGCTCGGCCCCTAATGAGCGTGGTGGGCGAGTGGAGGTGTGAACGCCCGCGCACCTCCCGCCACGGAGGCCACGGGTCGCAGGGAATGAGGCCCGCGACGATTGGGGGGGGAATCGAGCCAGCAAACATCGAGAACATTGTTAGTATGAGGGAATAAGACGACTAAAGTGTTTAAACAACGGCAAAGAACATAGTTGCATAGAAAGGGGGGACGATTTGGGATATTATGAGAGAAGAAATATGGAAATAAAAGGAAGTTTGTTATTATTGTTATTATTATAATTATTATTATTATTGTTATTATTATTATTATTATAATTATTATTATTATTGTTATTATTATTATTATTATTATAATTATTATTATTAATATTAGCTTACGCCTCTGTTCATTTCTTTTCTAGACTGCAAATGAGATTGGACGTTTACTGCCTTCCTCTGAATGTGAGAGGGAAGGGTGATCACGAAGGATAAAGATGATAAATAATTAATAACAGGATGATAATACAGGGGACGCGGCGTCACCGTAAGGAGGCAACCGCCTATGAGTCACACGGAAACATCGATATTGACTACAAACACCATGAAAACAACCCTGCCTTATCAAGTCCAGAATCCGGAGATATTAGCTACGCGTATAGGCGTGATTAACGAAAGCCCTTGTGCCACTGAGACCCGATATGTTCATATACATTTCACGCGGAATGTTTGGGGTATGGCATACAGTCAAATAAGCAACAATATTCACATTTAATTGATGTTTTTGCAAGGAAAAGCGTCGAAGACCTATAAAGGTTGAAATTTTATGAAAGAGGAAGCTCACTCGTATGCCTTCAGAAAACGATTACCAATTAATAGTGAACAAGTGAATTATTCCATGAAGTTACAGCTGTTCAATAAACATTTTTCTATTTCTTAGTCAATAGAGTCACATTATTACGTTTGCTTAAACATTGAAAATCAGAAGTTTTTTTTCTAATGTCACCCTTTCTGAACGTACATTCCGAACTTCAAGATTCAAACTTATGTTCATGGTTAAGAAATCAAAGAAATGTTATAACGTACGAAAAACCAACCAAAAAGGAAATGGTGGAAGAAATTGCAAAGAAAATATAAAAAGTTGAACATATGCACTACATGTGAGAAGTTATAAAGCAACGCAGACAAAAACTATTTTTATTTAATTTACCAGATAGACGTAAATTGAAGCTTAACTACCTAGGAAATAATAAAAATATTCATTAATCGACCACTAACATACCGTTCATGGCATGTTCGTTTCCCTTTTAATTTTGTCTAATTTAGAAAATACATTAATTTCACCTTATTTATTCAATGAAAATATTTGGGAAGGGTCAATATCACAATATTTCGATTTATGACGTAATCGTGTTCCACGAGCGTGTATATTTCTTCCTCGAATTCGTGGATGTTAAGAATATATTTATCATCCGACTGCACATGCGTGACGTTTCGCACGGGGGAGGGGGGGCATTAGATGCCGACGTGGCCGTGCGAAACGGCAAGCGGTCACGTGCGCACACGACGCAACGGCGCCTTACGTGCGATCTCGCGAACACGGAAAGGCGATGCTTCGTAAGTCAGCAAACCAAAAGGTGATGTAGCGTGATGTCAGATGAGAAGGCAGTTGAATGGACAACCGGGTGGGGAGGGAAGGGGAAGACCGGAGAGTGAATACCATAAGGATGGTAGTTTTTGCTAAAAGAGGAATAAAAGTGATAAGAAACTTGACTAAGACGAATCCAATGTCACAAGGAAGAACAAGTTTAGACTAATGGGAAAAAATTTAGAAAAAGAATGATAAACGTAAAACACATGAATGACTAAAAAAGCTTTCATAGAAGCGTAATTTTCAGTACGAGATACAATATGAGGCATGTAAACAGAAAGTCTTATCAACTGCGAATGGAAAGCAACACAATTATTAATGTTTGAAAGTAGAATATAGGACCTTTATTGAAGATGAATTATGAGAGATATAATTTTTTAAAAACTTAAAAAAGAACAGACTGTCAAGCAGAATGTAATAGAAAGTGTATGAAAAGGAATAAGAGACTTTAAAGTCAGATTTAAAGTCTAATTTGCGTTCATCAGTTTTCTATTATCTACCGTTTCCGTCCCTTTCACCTCCCCCCACCCCAACGGAAAATTCCGTTCAATTGACCGAGACGCAGCTCATCCCGGATAGCCAAGAATGTGCATTCCTAATTTATTTCAGTTAAACACACGATGGTGCTTCTTTCAATATATGATTACGATTTGTAACATGCGTTATATTAGTTACTATATAGTATTCATTTTATTTCATTTAAGACAGAAGAATAGTAATACCTACTTCATTTTCTTCGCTTTCCATTGATTTACACGAGTCCACATCAACTGAAAATTACATTTATGTGACTTATTATTATTTCTCACTGATCCCTTCATACGAAGTTTCTCAAAAATAGACCAATGAAAATCAATATTGTGAAAAAAGGAACAAAGTAATCCGAAATCAAGACAACAAACGATTTACTAACGTCGAAGCAAACAGGAAACGCCCTGGTAAACGAAGATGACTAAAATTGGCGGGACGTCGAGGCAGCAAAAACGGGCGTGTCAGGGGTAGACTAAGCTGTGTGCGTGGTCACAGGACAAGCGACATCGAAAGGCGACAAATAAGCTCCAGTGGGGGGCTTATCCGGCAACAATCGTGCTGCACATGCTGAAACGGGACACAGGACCTTTTCGTACCCTAATCTTTAAGATGTAAATACGGCGTGCAATCACTCACTGTCATCTTCTGTATTTGAAAAAAAATTAATTACTTCCTTTTAAGACATAGAGTACCTACTACGTCAGATTTGCATTCAAGAACATTTTCGTACAAATGAAAGAACATCATACTGTATTATTTCTATATTATATTAAGAGCATGCAAGTAATTAGTAATGAATATGATTCATGAAGTAAAGAGACTACCTCAAAGTTAAGAAAACAAGAAATTCATGGCTTTTGCAGTTTTCCTTCAAGCAAAAACAGTACTTGTGTATTCTTAGTGGACTCTCAAAATCAGCAGCTGGAACTTTCGTGCAAAACTCCTTCCCGCAGCGAGAAGCACGGCTAGTATTTACTGAACCAGGCGCCAGCACGATATTAACATCGCAGACATGAGCCATGTACAAGCAGCCAATAAGTGCCTCGCCGTGCACACGCTCAGAGTGGAAGCCACAGCAAAACACGCCGTTTGGCACGCGAACGTCTTCTTGAGCCACCCCACCCCACCTCAGGTGCCTCGCGCCACACCACGTCGCCCCCTCCTCACGCCACAACGCTGCTCTGGGCCACCTCGCACCTTCAAATGCATCCACGGACTGAAGGAGAATTCCAGCAGCCGGTTGTTCTGATCTGTAGCTTTCCGTGGTTTCTCCGTTCAACACCAGGCGACAACTAATCAGTACCTCAATACACGGGCCACAGACAGCGCACGATCTTTTCCTTGTTTCCACTTCTCCCTTACACACACACACACACACACACACACACACACACACTGATACTTGCACTACATTATCACAACATGCCGGGAGACTAATCGAGAACCTAGAGCTTGTCCCGGCTGAGATGGTACACGGCTGGGGGAGGGACCAGGATGGGGTGGGGGGAGCAGGATGGTGTGAGATCAGGAAGGGGTGGAGCCCGACTGGGGTGGTTATCCGCTGGGGAGATAAACATGAAGGGAAAAAACCTCGTAAGCCGAAGTGATACACGTACACCTCCCTGGACATAACATGCACTACACTTACTAGACAATAAAATTACTTAAATAGTGGCCGTGCCCAAAATCAATACGTACATTTGTGGCTTTGAACAAATGTAATTTTCAGTTTATGTGGACCCATGTAAATCAGTGGATAGCGAAGAAAATCAAGTAGATATTACTATTCTCCTATCTTAAATGGAATGAAATGAATAATACAGAGTTTACTAATATAACGCATGTTACAAATCGTAATCGTACAATATTAAAAGCACCATCATCGTGTGTTTAACTGGAATAAATTAGGAATGTAACTTAAAAACCTCTGACTCCTTCATATGCAATTTCTATTATGTTCGTGTAGTTAGTATGTCATCTATTTAATTTTTTTTAATTTTTCACTGCCCATTGTTATGTATTACTTCATATTGTTTTCTCTTTTTTCCAATCTTTCCGTAGTTCCTCTTCGTGCCTTATTTTCCCGCACCCCAACGTGACGCCAACTCGCTGTTGCCACCGCATACGGGACGGCTCGATTCGATTCTGCGTCGGCCAACATGGCTTCGTATCTTCTCTTACGCGCCCCCTTACTTTGTCCGTTTTTTTTCTCATCGCACTGCGAAAAGGTTCTGACACTCCGCGCTGGCCTCCTGCCGCCCCTTGCACCCTGCCCGGTGGGTAAGTGAGCGAGGCGGTCGTCATGGCGTTATGAACTGGACATCGCGCAGACGAGAGGCTGAAATGGCGAAGCCCCCAAGAGGTGCATCGAGGCAACGAACGAGCCATCGGCCAGACGCCTCGGGGGACACGAACCGACCTCACAAGGACACCGACGCCTCTGCCATCGACGCCGATGGCGTCACCAACGCTGATGTCAATACTCGTCTTAGGATCTTGGAAACCAACATTCCTGCACACACGTTATATCTATACCCTTTTTTATAGCCGATGGCTTAAAAATGTAGTGCCTTTAAGTCGAGGAACCACTAATTATTTCAGGCGTATATTTTTACTTTATGATGAAATAAATTTACAAAATTGGAGAATTATCTGGTCTATCACTACATGGTGTTTTAATGTTCAAAAGAAATAAAACATACACAAAAATAAATATTTATACGAATTTAACAGTAAATACGCATTTATCTAATTATCTGAGCAATAGAATGTCGATAGACCAAAGATGGGAAATCGATTGAGATAAGGTTATATATAAACCCGGGTGGGCCAGAAGCCATGGCAACTGCTTTTTTTTCTAAAAGAAATGTTATTGGAACACACAATTTCATTTGTGACGCGAAAGAAATACTATTTTAATGTGTGTTCACAACAACAGATAGATATGTTAGTGTCTATTAGCATCGAGAGCAATGTGAAATCAGTTGTCGGACTACCGCCGTGCGAGATGAATGTAACCCGTTTCCAACTGCAGTTGTTTAAATTGGAGGATCACTACAGAGTATTGCCTGCCTTTCGTGACGCATTTACTATATAATATAGTTATATTTATTATTCACGAGAATAATATAGATTTTATGGTGGCGTCGCTACAATACTATTCTGCGCAAACAGTTATCTAAAAGTATTCGAAAAATGTGTGAATTATTGATGTGACAGTGAAACAGAAACACTGAGAACTACGTATATTCTAAAGTGGCTGATAACACTGGAGAATGGGAAGTGCTGGGAATGAAATTGGAACGTTTATATCACTGATATTCTAAGTTCCCTCTATCATAATCTCCGTTTCTAATTCCGAAGAAAATTATTAAACATCAAGCGATTTTGCAAATTAATACCCTCAATGAAACTATCCTTCAGTATGTTAGTATGTATAATGTATCTTTCTACCTAAACTGAATTCTTCACGAACTTCATCATTCTACGCGAAAAAGGAAGAAAGAAACCCACTCGCGACGTAAATAGAAGAGAATCTCATGGTACGCGCATTCCCTGAGAGTCTTCCGTCTTATAGTTTATTATCTCACAGTGCTTGAATCTGTCATCTTAATAGTCTCTCATAATTTTGGAACTGGCGTTTCTCTTGCTATGTTATATTTACGTGTTTACTGTGCAGAGAGATGCGTTTTTAAATGTACTCGTGCTGTTAAAAGATAAAGATTAGTTGTACGAGTACATGTCGACTTAAGAATCGTTTACAAATATCTACATCGTGACAGCCAAATCCAATTATGTTTCTCGAAGGCAATTTCTGAAGGAAAGAAATCTTGCTTTGAGTATATCATTTCATTGCATTTTCGTCTTGTCATCTCAGAAAAATAACAACGAATACATGAAATACAATAATTTGTCGAGTCCTGAGTCTCCAATAATATCATAAACAATAATCAGAGAAGAAATGAAAAAACATGAACCGAAGAAGCGTCAAGCTGTCTCGCAAAAGTAGCTACCGCTGACGTTTTTCGCCTCGAGACTTTATAAAGGACGGCCGCCTTCTGACCGCCGCAGCCGCTTTAGTGGCTGGAACGTAAAGGACGTTTGTCCGTCCGAATATGAATGCGGCAAAAGCCCTGAGAGTCGCCAGGCGCGTAGAGAAATGAGACAACTACGATGACTCGTATGCTATTTGTGTCCATAATTTCTATCAGGGGAATGAAAATTCGAAAAATATGACAATAAAGAGGGCTTTTCTACGCTAGTTTACTTTTTTATTAAGAAGGTTATATGTGTGAGAACACCTCATCTACTACTTAATGTGACTTAATGTTACTTAATGTGACCAGACATTCTTGGGTAGAAATCAAAAGGGGTTAGGAGTCATGAAAATGTTAGAGCACATTAATAAATGTATGATCATTTATTTAATCAGCAAAGAACTATGGAGTGAAATATCTTGAAAGTCACTAGCAAATCGCTTTTTGGGACGTTGAACTCGTCGAGGGTTATTATATATCCTGTTGTACAACAGATAATTAAAAACTTACTTTTCCGTGCCTAAATTTGCAAATTAAAATGTATTTTCAAACTTTTATAAAACTTTCTCGCTCATTTGCGAGATAATATGAAAACATCTACTTGATACTAATGTATATAATTGTATATAATATATGTAATATATAATATTGTATACAATATATAATATATAATGTTGTATATAATATAATTTGTTGATTATAGCTTACACGATACTATTCTTAATGACATATTCATTTAAATTTATTTTCCCTTTCATTGAAGAAAGTAATAGCGAAGGGGATAATTTTAAAGAGCGATATAGCTGCAAACTCCATAAAGTAAGATGCAATATACTTGAAGATTATTGAGGTAGCAACATCGTTTAGAGAGTATGAGAGCTCCAACACAAACATAAATAACTTACTGCTTCATACCAACGTAAGATCTATAAATAAACAGAACGCAAAAACAGTTTCAAAAGACTTCTTTTATGTCTCGACGCCTCATTCGTTTGTAAATTCAACAAAGACAAGAGACTCTACATTCAGGATGTTGTCAGCACTAGTAAAACGTGTTTAGTGTTGTAAAAATTATTCTCATCTAACTTACAATTTTCTTTAAATAAGTATAATAATTGAATAGGCGTGAGATAACAATAAGGCTCACTCGTGCAATTTTGAGAGTCGAGATAGCTCGCATATCGTTTGGCCAACACAAACAAATGAAGGTCAAAACAAGTGTAAGGGTTTCGTGATGCGGCATCTTAAGCGTAATGCAAACGCGACTTTTATTTGTCAACTGCTCTGCGCTCTGAATACACAGAACTCGGATAAAGTAAACGTTCTGTTATATTGACCTAAAGGCACATGAACCGATACACAAATAGTATAAATAAACTCTAGACAACTATTCGATAGTAGTGAACTCACCATATCGGCTATAGTGAATATACAAAATAACCTTTCATTCAAAAGTACCTCACTTCAGAATCTCGAATTTCAATGAGATTAAGATGAGATTAGGATCCGCAAATAATTTTTATTTCGTTTTCGATTGGGACTGAAAGAACACATCATCGAAGAAAGAGTCAGCACATCATTTTCGACAATTCTGTTTGGATTGATGACTTAAGCGCCGTAGACAGCGAGATGAAAAGTAATGAAATACCATCAAGCTACGATATCATATGTGCTCTCGAAGTCTTGTGACGAGTGTGGCGGCAAAAAGGAAAAATGACTGTTCTAGCAGTGCAGGAGGCATTCAAGAGTAACAAGAATGTTTTAAAACATTATTGTGTGCGTAGATACTGTAGAATAAGGTATGAAGAAGGCATAGCCTTGAGGACGATCAGCAAAAATTAATTTAAAAAACTACAGGGTAACGAGGAACAGAAACTGTCATTTCAAGGCAAAATAAATATATAGATGTACCGAACTCCCTAATTGGGGATTTCAGTGAACCCATGAAAAAACAACATCAACAATCGAGGAGAAACAAGTTTATTTTCTTATTACCCGATATAGTGATCTTTGAAATGGAGAATGAAAATTTTAGTTTAGATGTTCACTACAAACTAAAGGAGTAGTCAGTATTTAGGTGTGTGTGTGGGTATTAATCTCAATTAGACTTCGGTAGTAGAAAGTATACTCAAATTGAAATGAAATATCCAAGGGGATATAGGGATAAAGGACAATAGATAATAAAACAGATATGCACGAAAGAAAACTCGGATATACAGAAACAGACAGAATACAGAAAATGAGAACGGAATATACAGATGAAACACATGAAACTGTAAAGAAGAAATGGAAAACCAAGAAAAGACGAGGACAGGAGGAGTAAAGGAGAACCGCAGAGAGAAAAGAGGGGAACGGATTAGAGAGAAGCAGATGAAAAGCAGATGCTAAGAGCGCTTAGACGGAGTGGGCGGAGAGGGCGTCGCATAGCGGGCACCCCCAGAGGCGATGACACTCAGCGATATCCGGCTGCTCACGCTGGTGCCACTGCGACGCCCGCCCAGCGGGGCGGGGCGGGGCGGAGGCGGTTCAGCAGAGGCGGCGGCGGCGGCGCGGGGTGAAGCACCTAACCAAGGTCACCCAGCCACCTTTGCGGTCGCGCGCGACACCGCAATAAATAAATAACGAGCCAGGGCCCGGGCCGGCCGGCGGCGGCGGGCAGGGGTGTGGGAGGGAGAGGAGGGGAAAGGAGATGGCGGGTGCTCCTCCACCTCCCCCTAACGTTACATAATCATATTTGTCCCTGATGTTTTGGCAACTTCACAAGCAACATTATTCAAGCGGAGCACCGAAATATATATATATATTATATATATATATATATATATATAATTATATATATTATATATATATTCTAACATACCCACCTACCTAGTACACACAACTTACCACCTTTCACAGGCACATGACGAAAAAAAAAAAAGAAAAAAAAAAAAAAAAAAAAAAAAAAAAAAAATGTAAAATTCTCTGTTTTATCGTGGGTTTATCAAGATTTTCTCGTGAAGCGAGCTTTAAAAATCTAGGGAGGCATGATCTCAGGGTGCGAGAAAGGTTGAACCCTTGACACACATAAATCACACAGATTGCACACACAACACGTATAATTTACCAATAAACTTTTAGTTGGCATAAGTTTAATGACACAAACAAGAATAAGTAGAATCGCACTTTTACAAAGAATAATCAAAATACAAATAGAAACCTTTACAACACACTCATGTGAATGAACCACATAATTTACTTCAAATTGATACTCTGACATAATTACCCCTAAACTACACTGGGAATTCCGTTGGAAAATTAATATATCTAAATTTGTTGCTATTCTAATTACATTGCACGTGAAATCAAAAAATTCAATTTACAATCCTCTCGCTTCAAGATATTACATGTAAAGAACCAAAATGTGTTGCAAGTGCAACTACTCTAATTTTACAATTTAACTGTGTTCTGAAAATAGCGAATAATAAATGTCCTAAAGTAGAATGTTTTTTTTAAGCAGGGCAATAAGCGCATTAAAACGTCTCCTACTATAATACTCGTAATTTGTTGCCACACGCGTGGTCCCTCAAATTCTTGGACCACTATCCCCATATACTAGTTTTCCCTGCGACGTGAACTTGGCCTATTTTTCTGCGGATCCTAACTGTTACCTCCGCGGACTTTGCCTTTGATGGTTGTGCGCTGGTCGCCTGCGCTGACGCGTTCGGTCGCGCTCTTGTAAGAGAGGCGGGATTCGCCTGCTGCCGTCTGCGTTGCCTTCTTGCGTCCTCTCTTCCGTTCTTCCGGCTCAAACCGTTCGTCTTCTTCCACGTTGCGCTGGATCCTCAGCCGTCTTCTTCTTGCCTCGTCTGCTACCGGCGCCTCTACTACGCCCACGTTGCGAAAACGTCCCTTTGGCAAACCTTTACCCCGGGGGGAAAAAAAATTTTACTTCGTGTTGGCAAGTTCCCTCCCGGGCCCCTTCGTTGCTACTTCTGACTTTGACAAGCCAGAACTTTTAATGTTTTCTTCACAACGGGTAACATTTACTTCCCGTGTTGTTAATGAAGAAAAACACTACTTAACTGCACTTCTCGCGCGACGACTAACTAGAACGTCTGTTCGACGCGAATACTCCTACATAGTAGACGTTGGCCAACGCAAACCAAAGTCTACTGTTTAACGAAAATGTTGACTCGTCGAACGGTGTGATCAAAAAACAGCGCTTACTCGACGCGTGGTGACCAGAAAAAGAGCTTTCGCTTGCGGTTCGGCGTATTTATGCGCGGCGGCGCCTGGGGGAATTCTCCGCTGATGGGGGTGGGGGGTTGCTTCCCCTCTCTCAACCGCCTTCACAAAGAAAACATAGCTGCTAGTTTCCATTCGTTTACTACGGGCAACGGATATCCAGGCGCGCGCGTTTAAGGGTACCTCTGCCTTACGCGGTCTGTTATCCTCGCTGCTCGTAGTGTTTCACACATGAGACAGGTGGTGTTATGGAGTCGCGGCAATCCATTAACGCCACAATAATATATAATATATATATATATATATATATATATATATATAATATATATATATATATATATATTATCTTTGACGGGATCAGAACCATGACATGTCGAGAAACAAACTGGATGTGGAGTTTTCCTAATTGATCTCGTGAACCGAAGTAATGTCAAAAGCTGCTCTTAGATTTATTCTTTCAGCAGATGATACTGCTGGTAAGTGTAAAAACATTATTGATATATGTCTTTATTGCATTTCAGAATAGAAGAAGACTACATCTCTAAAAAGTCAGTGAAACACCTTAAAACGCGCCACATCTATTAAGCGGTCATATCACTTAATGACCATTTTTTCTTGAATAATTTCCTCATACGACACTGAAACGTTCCCTCTTGTAGTGCTCACGTGACCCACAGTTCACGTCGTCAACGCTTTTCGTAGTTTACCTAATTTAGGCCGATTAAAATTTCGTGACGAAACCTGCAATTTTGACTCCTTAGAGATGCAAGAAAGTAAGGCTAGCGGACCTTTACTATCCATTCAGTATCTTCTTAACATAAGATAAACACGCCGGCGCACTTCGGATTTTAGATTTAACGTTGTCTATTATCTTGCAAAGTGAAGTCTTAATTTCTGTTTTCACGAGTAAGAAATACTTTCATGGACGATCTGAAGCTTCTCGGGGTGTGAATGCCAGTTTCATGACTAGGTTCTAAATGAGAAAGAAACAAGTGGTTTGAACAAAGAAAGAACCAGCAATGCCTGGAAATTAATAGTAGATTATGTAATGTCGATTAATGTTAGCGTTAATTGCATGAGTACAAGTTTATGAAAACGAAGCGATGCTTTAGGAACGAGTTTTCAATTTGTATGCCATAGAATATAGCGCAACATTAATAAATTCAATTAGCATTTGCTACTTTTTTTTATAATAGCAAATATACAATGTATAAGAGATCCAAACTTAATTTTGCGAAACAACTTTCTTGTACGACGCGGGTATCAACATCTGTGCGAGAAAACTGTGGTCCGCAGACACGTTCCGCTACCTCTCCAGTTCTCCGCTGCGATTGGCTGAATGATGTGGTTAACGCAATGATTGCAGCGTAAATGCCCCCTTTTTGAAGTACAAAAAGTGTTTATGAACGCTGGTAGTATAAAAAAGATTTTATTAAGGAGTTAAGTGCACGAGTGGAAATAGCTTCCAGTAAATTTGTGACTTTAAAGTGTAATTTAAAAATTATGCAAAATAAAGGGAAATTCATACTTTACCTTTGCAAATAAAAGTATCCCGGAATGTTCTGATTCCCAAATTCTTATATATTCTTAATGGAGCGGTTGCCTGGGCCAATCAGTCATTTTTTCGGAAACCATCAATGAGCAATTTTAACACAGATTTATTTCGGTTTGGCTTTTGTTATTAAGGTTGGCATTCAACATCTAAGGTCATTAGCGACAAATATTGCATTTAAACGCTATGCATAGTTGTGATTATGACATGAATATGGTTGATGATACGGGGAGTAAGGACAAACACAAATACAACGCTTCTCGGAACCCGTCATCCTTCACACGAGATCGCTTACAGGAAACTTCTACACTTAACGATCTAGGCCATCCGGACCGCGAAAGTATTATTGGTTTTATTAATAAAATTAATTTCCTTTTTCAATGTTCAGTAGTTTGTTGTCTGCTGTCATAAATGAGACACAAGACAGTTTTGAAAAAGTAAGAACCTAAGTTGAGAGGAACTACTATAATGCCAATCTTCAGGCGAATAAGATCAAGCCATACAAGTAGAGCAATGAAAATAATTCACACTACAACCCCACCAAAAAAATTGAGATGAAGCAGAAAGCTATGAAATTTGCAAAGAAATAAACCACTT
>BOPP01000129.1:977057-1012989 GCA_017312745.1 Gryllus bimaculatus
AAAAAGCCAACCATACAAGGAAGAACAATAGAAACTACTTAACTAGGAAATAATAAGACAACACGATTAATAGGATTGTTTAAGTAGTTGGATAGTAACGCGTTTGTTGAACTAAAAATATGAAATGATTATGTAAAGGATGATATTAATGATCTGTTTGCAATCGCTTTAAACATCTTGTTAAGCAGAAAATAATACATTCTTTAGAGAAGGATAAACTTTATAACTTCCAGTGAATCATGTTTTGCAAATGGATCAACTAAATTAATTCACCAGAATTCTTTTTCCTTCGGTGTAATATAAACTTCTATATTGTACATTCCATCCCAATGATTGTATTCCTTTTTACTTAATAATGTCTCTCTAGCTCCTGTGAAAATTCAATTTGTGACTGAGTAATGGGTTATATTTTGAATATGATTTAAATATCACAATATGGATGATATAATTCTAAAATTTCTTTCTTTACAACAATTAAAACTATTACAACCTTCTATCAGTAATTTTAAGTCAGAAAGGAAAATGAAATATGACACAAATATTTTTGAAAATATCTAATTTATGCACAGTTCTGTTGAATACGCGTTGCTCTTTAACTTGCCTTCTAATCGTTTCCTTGGAGATTCTGAGGTACCTAAATCGATAGAAAATTCATAAATTCCACGTCCGCAGTTATTGCACAAATCGTTTGTGGACACATAAGTAGTTGATATATTTGAAGGATTATCAGCTGCGACCTCAAAAACCAGCAGTAAATAGGCTCACACCGAGAAAATGATGTTAAGATTTCATATAAAGCATCCCAAAAAATCGTCATATCCATTACAAACTCCCAAGACCATGCGTTCCTTCAAATATATCTATGACAATCATTTTTTTAGAACATCGTCTCAATTGTTTAGGTGCTAGGGTTGACCACAGACAGACAGACCGAGGTTTTGCTATCAATCGATTTTTCGGTATCATAGTCCTAAAAAAACCCAAATTCTGAGTACATAACACGTTAGAGAAAACAATTTACTATAAATCGATTTATACCCTTTTACGTTACCAGAGACCATCAGTAAGAGTTGTTCTGACTTTATTAGAAGTTTTCCGGAGCACGATTACAATACTTTCTCTTCGTATGAAGTAATGCGAGATAGTAAAAGAATAGATGTCTATAAAAGGGGAAGGAAATAAACTGGAGACATTTCCAAGGTCAATTATTCGGCTTTGAAATAATGAGCCCAGTCTAAGGTGATTGAAGGGTTCCAGTTGAATACGAGGAAAACCGCAGAGGGAAAATAACTCAGGGGGGCCGTGAATATTTTTTGATGATTAATGAGAGAACTGATCATTCACTTTACCACGAAAACGCGTTGTTAAAAAGAAGACATCGAAATACTGCCCTATGGGAAACTACTCCAACCATTACAAGGAACAGGTATCTATGCTTCAAATATTGAAAACCGATTTCTTTGGCACTTAACGAAATTCTGCAAGGACGATTAGGAAATAACTAAATGTAGGGCAAATTGAATTCTGAAGAATATTTCTCTCGTCTGCTAAGTAGAACATCAGTAATGGGTCTTCTCATTTCGACAATATACATTTTTAGCACGCTCGTAGTCAAATAATATAATGCCATCTATTGGACATGATCACCAACTAAATAGATAAAATTAAGCTTCAAGGTTTTAACAATGCTAGTTCTATACTGTACATTAAAATATTATTTGGTTTTAGCTTGAAATTATACTTCTGCAAATATCGCTACTCAAAAAACGTATTACTTTAAAAATATTCTCACAAAAAGAATTATAGTTTTGTGAAATTATCGTGAATGTTCTAAAATATTTTTTGACTTTTCACTTCAAATACCACAGTCTTGTTCTTTTGGTTGAATACTATAAACTTACATTGAATTTCGTCTCATTGTTATTACAATGTATCCTGCATGTAAAAAAATTCCCAATTTTAAATTTGTTAATTTTCTAACATTTTATTGTTGTTTTTTTTTTTACAATGTATCCTTTATATCTCTACCTATTGACCTAGATGACATACTATTGAGCTGATATTTCTTTGCGTAAAGTCTTCAAACACTTTAACGTTTTCTTATTCGGAAATAATGTACCGACTCCTTCCTGACCTGGTGCTGAGAATACTCGTAAACTTCGATGTCCCGCTAGGTTTTCAAGCAACGCAGCGTTCATTCTTGGAAGTAAAGGGACTGTAGGTTTTCATTCTGGATAACTTCGCAGATAAACCGCGACCCGCTCGCCCTCCGCGCGAGCGATGAGGCAGGCGGCTCCATCGGACGCTCCCGCGAACAGCTTCCCCCTGCGGGAAACCCCGGCCGGCCCCTGCTGCGAAGGCGGCCGCGGGAGGCGCGTGGGAGACGCGTGGGCCGCAACGGTGTGTTTACATAGCAATTTTCCTCAATCTGCGCCCGTCCGTTACAAACCGAACGGTAATGTATGACACTCGCCGATGAGCGCGTACGCTCGGATTAAATCGAATAGGCTACGCTCGAAATGTGGACTGGAGTAACCTTCTGAGTGTACGCCATTATTCAGTTGCACCGAACAGTCTTTATTCCTTATTAACAATGAATGATTACAACGTGAAATATTTTGTAAAGGGGAGCATGTTATTTGATCCGTTCATTTCTTTCATTGGCCAACACTCCAACCTATAGTTGGCCTATAACGTTGTGGTTCAGGACAAGAATCAGCTCTGCAATGTGAATTATTATATTTATGGTACTGATTTATATGCATTAAAAATCATGAAAATATGCAGCTGAATATCTTAAAACATTAGAAAAATACGCACGTAGAAGGAAAAATATGGGCAGCACAGAATAAAATCTACCTTTTATTTTACAACATTAAGCTACCTTTACATTCTGAAACATAAACAATGCATTAAGTAAAGAAATGCATTCATTTTGAAAATATTCTTCTACTACGTCAATTTTATAAAAATAGTTAACAACACGCTATCGAATTATAGAATGTCGTTTGATAGCGAAATTAAAGGCTACGTTCTGATAAAAACAGTTCTCGTACAAAATTGACTTTTTTCAAAATAAATATCACTTTTCTGGAGTACCGACGTCATATTAACATCACTTAGGAATAGACACAGTAAAGATCCACATGTTGCCAACGAAACAATTGTTTTGACACAGCTGATTCCTCTTTGTCTGACATAGGCCTCTGCCTCTGTCGCAGGGAGGGTCCATGAGGTGAAGCAGGGTCGAGGGAGAGCGCAGGCCGTGGCGCGGCTTCTTTCTACGGGTCGCGCAGACACTTCAAGATACTGACAATCTCATGAAACGAACAACATGCAACCCAAATACAAATGAAGCAAACTTGAAAGTGATCTCGCAGTTTACATTGCACACCAGTAAATGTAAAAAAGATATTCAACGTATTTAAATATGCCAAAATATATTCTTAAAGTACATATACGTCCAATTCTCACAAATATTCAAAATCATATTTGGTGGGTTGATTTCAATCAAAAATTAATTATTTTGTGTTCTTAATGCATAAGAGGAGAAACATTAAATATCGACATTATTTTTTATAATTTCTATACTTAAATTAGAATTATAACAACTTAAAACCGTGAACGAGAAACATAATTAGTCTACTTCTCGAATAGTTTTCATGCTTTAGTTTAATTTTTCAATATTTATTGTATTCTATGATTAAATGTGAATTTCATTAATGCCAGTTTTTGAAGGTAGTGTTTGAATACAGTTTGGAATATTGCTATTTATAACCAATATTGTTACGAACCAACAACGAACAGAAGAATAGATTAGTGTAAGAAGTATTCCGCATCTAAGTTTCTAAATACGCCTTCGAAGGATAAAACTGTAGAGAAGCGTTAATAAAAGTACCTTTTAGAATTTTTTAAAATGCACTGATTGTTCTCTCGTGAACAAAACTGAACGACATAAATAGTCAACAAACATCACGTTTTCTAATAATAAGACATATCTGTCATATAACAAATCCCGAAAGAGGAACAAACAGAAAGTCAAACAAGTCTAAAAGCAACTTAACACATTCTAAGAAGAATTAAACGTTACTTATAACTGACATAAATTGTTGATAAATAAATTGACAACAATAAAGCATACTTTATACGCAATTAATTGGCAATACACGCACATTAAAAACGTTTTAAGACGTTCGGCTGCTCGCAAGACAATCACTCGCGCCGAAACTACATCTCTCCAAACATTGGACGCGAATCACGGGCTACTCCATCCAACACAAATCAGGAAACGAGGAGCCCAGGCGCGCCCCCGCAAAGAAACCCCAAGAGCGATGGGCCACAGCGGCCGTCCATCATCCACCCCGCCAGCGCTGCCCCGCCGCCGCTCACCAGGAAGGCGCTGGGCACGGCCCCCGAGTGAGCGGAATACTTCGCGGCTCCGCGCTGACGCAACGCAGCGGACACTGATCCAGAGCCTCGATGGCGAACATCTCGCGCCAGCCAGCTCCGCGCCACCGATGGCGTGCTCGTCGTCCCACGGCGCACGCAGCGCCAAAACGGGCACAACAAGCAGCTGATGTTCTTTTTACGCTCAATTTCTCTCCAAATTAAGAGAGAAAAATGAATATTTCTGAGAGATAGATTGCTGACTAAATAACACATAAAATTGTATAATTTTTATCTGCATTTATTTAAAATTATTTATTTAATTTATTCATTTAAATTTATTTATTTATATCAGAAACGGTTAAAAACTCTAAGTAACGTTCTATGGGGAGAAGTAAATTTGAAGTTACATTTATGTCCAGAAGCAAAACAAGGCTTCAGAATCATCAGAATTTGAATCTATCAGAATTTGCTCAAGGATCAGGGTAACTGAAAAAAAAACTCATCGAGATGGGGGTCATTGACCCAGAAGCTGAAGTGCAATACTTGTTACAGGTTCTTTAGTATTATACAAGCCAAATGGTATATAATACACTAAACGTCGTTGTTAAAATTTATATTACTTTCCTCTTCGATGCTCGGTATAGCCTCTAACTGTATAGAAGAAGTTGTGCAGCAGAAAAGATTTTACTTGGGACGTACACTGTTGAATCGAATTTAATCGTTTGTCTGTTGATACTGTCACCTGATGAATATCATTACTACTTCGAGTGTTCTAGTTATAAACAACAGAGTTTGCTGAAAATATATTCCCGTCCTTTTTGTAAGTCATTTTTGATAAAAACCACTGATTCATATATCAAGAGATATATGGTAAGATACCTAAGTTAATAAAAGGAGGCTTACAAGAATCAAATAGGTGGGGTTTTCTTATTATTCGTACAATTCGTTTTTGTAATATAAAAGTCTGTGAGCTATAAAATGTATTTCACCGGAATATTATGCCATATCTCAGGTGGGAGTAGACATTCGCGAAATATACACAACGAGCATTGTGAGGGCTGACTGAATTTGAAAGAATTCTGAAAGAGTAGCGTAAAGAACTTAATTTAGTGTTCAATTCATTAAAATGGGCGTTCCATTTAAGGTTTGATTGAATTGAAAGGCCTAAAAATGTTGTTATCTTAACATCAGTCAATGGCACACCGTTCATTTTCAATGGAGTGCAGAGCTGTTTATTTGAAACGGAAAACTGCATTGAAACCGTTTTCTTTTCATTTTCTATTAATTTTTTATTACGGAACCAATTTGAAATATATGATATTGTAGTATTTACGGTTTCTTTATTACAAAGAATATTCTATCATCCGCAGAGAGAACTGTTCTTCCATTTCTAATCGACGAAGGCATATCGTTTCCGTATAGTATGAATAGAATATGGCCGAAAATCGATCCCTGCGTGACTCAACATGCAATTGGCAAAGAATCGGAAATGTGTTTACATAATGTTCCATTATTTCAGTAATCTATTTCTACTCTCCAAAATCGTTGTTTAAGGTACGAACATGGTACATCTAGAGCAATACAATGAATTTCATACGAAAGTAATTTTGAAAGTAAAATGTTAAGATCAATGACATCAAAACCTTTTGAAAGATCTAAAAATATTCCAATAGCAGCTTCGTTTTGATCTATGGATGTGGCGACAACTTTAAGAAAAGAAATTATGTCTGTTTCCGTAGATTTGGATTTTCGAAACCTATGTTGGCTATCTGAAAACGCGTCGTGTTTACTAAAAAACGTTTCCATTTGTACGTAAAAATCTACCTGTCAAGGGGTTTGAAAATCCGACAAAAGAGAAATTTCTTTTGTAAAAATGATATAGTCACCGAATAATTTGTGAAAGAGTGTTTCATAGCTTTTCGAAAGCAGGAAAATGGAAGCACTGACCAAAAAAGCAAGGGCAATTTTAATGAAAGATGATTTATAATGAAAGAATGAATAGTTTATTGTATTACATCCTATATAATCAATAAAGTTTTTTAAAAGGCACTCCGATATTTCTCAGTTTAAAAATAAACTTTAAAAGTACACACACATCTGCAGCACTTTTATGAACAATATTGATTATTCGACGATTTACTCTGCCTTTCTGCTAAAACAAGCGTTAAATGTAGTAGACGTGCACTGTAAATTTATATGTAGTTGTTATAGTCATATTTGTTCAATAATGTTTGTGCACATTTATTTAACCATCTTTTAACTCTGTTTCATCTCTAAAGTGTTGAAATTGATCTTCAATATTGAAAAACTAAAAAATATCAAACGAATGGCGAAACAACTGTAAGAATACTTTCGACATACACTTACCTTTTGACATAATTGTTGTTTGATTACTTCGTGGGTATTGAAAATGTTTGACAATATGACCTATCGGATTCAAGCGTGATGCTCTAGATGTATTTTTCGCCATTTCAGCAGCTTAGGGGCGAGTGGTCAGACTGCTCGACTCCCTCCTCTTGAACCGAGTTTAATGATTAATTATTTCGTGTTTCCTGGCACGTCAACTGGTCGTTGGTTCCGTAAGTGTGATGTATATTTTTATCACGGTAGGTCGCGGTGAAATTACCCCGATGAACGGCGCGATGCGTCGCCGACCTACACGTGGGCTTGAAGGGGTTTTCCCAGCCTGATCTCTCCCATCACCGCTCCGTCCAGGACAAGCTCTAGGCTTCCAACTTGTCTCCCGACGTGCGGTAGTGTAGTGCGAATAAGCGAAAGTGCGATGTAAATAAGGGGCGTGCACAGGACAAGGAATAGGAAGGATAGATCGCGCGCGGTCCGCGGTCCGCCGTCCGTTTGTTAGGGTACTGTCCCGTCATTCGCCAGGTGTTGATCAGAGATTCCACGGAAAACTACCGATCTAATCAACCAGATGCTAGACTTCTCATCGAGGCAGTGGCTGAATTTGATCTAGCAATCTAGGGACTACTGAAAATCCTGCCACCGTCGGGACTCAAACCGTAGTACCTCTCAGTCAGAGGCGCTGCAGAAGCTGAGTTGATCCCCTGAGTCACTTAATCCGTTGGGACATGGTTAAAATCCATGTGGTGGACAAGCGTGTACTCGGGGTACTCCAGGTTCAACAAGAAAAATATCCAAGCACGAAGCTCCCCCATAAACTACTAACTTTTCAACCCAGTCAAGGTGCGTGAGCATTTTCGTCTACGCTTATCATACTGGGCTAATTTTTGTTGACTGTTTTGGGTCGTGTTCCGGTCACCGTTCGAAATGACTGCTTCGGGCTCTAAAAAAACTTTCTCCGGGTGATTTCACCGATGCTTCGACCCACTGTAAGTGGTTGAGGACGCCGTCGCCGCGCAATCACGACTTGTGGACGGAGCGTTCGGGGCGGACGTTCGGCTACGTGCTCGGGAGGGTCAAACGGCTCGGCGGTACGTCAGGTCTTCGCCGTACGTGGTCATATTGACGTCGCTGGCTTGGTCACGACAGGAAGTCTACCCTTGCCTCGAAATTACCACAGGGTTTGACAATGCCTTTTCGAAGCCCTCTCTGCCACAAGTCTCTCTTCTGGTGGAACAGTAATGGACAACATGGGCGAGATTTTAATTCGAGAGAATGACATATTTAAAAATTTCGATGGTTTAAACATAGATACCAGTATAAAATTATGTCAGCATCACAAACTTGTTAATAAAGTTGCAAGCATGTTAAATGTACACACAGAGATCTTTTTTTAAAAAAAATTGTTAAAGCTTAAGTGGGATAACTCTATTTTCATATATTTAAAAAAGGTCAATAATCATGCTCAGCAAGTGCCATTCTAATGAACTGGTGTAGATGTACATTACGTAGTAATAGTTTAGGTAGGAACGCGTTAAAGCTGTCATCGTAGAAATCCGTATGGTAAGGGGTAGAGGGGTCTAGTTGGGATTTGAACCATTTTATCGGTGAATTGTTTGTTTCAGTTCGCTATGAATATTCAATTGGCTCTAAACGAGTAAATTATTCACAATTATTTTCACAGAATTGTCAGTACGAGTTGTCAAAAAGTATTTTTAAAATAAGTTCAACAACATTTTCTAAATACACGCATATAAAAAATTAAATAATGAACTGCTGAAATTTTTATAACGCTAGTGGAACATCTCGAATCGTTAAAAATGTGAGTTCCATGACTAGGGTTTCAAGGCCCTCAAATATTGATAATTGTTGAATGTTTAAGCTAATTAACCTAAGCTAATTTCATTAAGTTAATTATGAATATTAAATATTTACGAGATTAGCGTCATATATCAATTATTGACAACACAATTAACGAATTTTTCAATGGTTGAAAACCTTTCTAATTTTTCTCAAAACACTCAAACCCAAAAAAGAGGAAAGAGTGCCGATTTTTTTAACCTAACCCTTTTATCTTTTTATTCCCCTTCAATTCAGCAAAAATGTCCCTCCATTGACCTTACACGTCTTTATCAAGTTTCTAATTTACAAACACTCATTGTTAAGTTCGTCTTTTCTCATCCTCTTTTCGTTACTCAACTGCAGCACAGTACGATCCGAGATATACAATTCTTTACTGGAAACACCAATCAACATTCTCATAGAAACCAACAGGTAAACTTTTACGACGCCTCCAGGAATGAAGTACTTCCGAGTTATAAGGCAAGAGCCGCATCTTAAACAGGACGTCGGCATGCAAGCGAGCTGCAGCAAGCACCGGGGAAGCCGTTCGCGCGCGGCGCCCCGTGGCGCAAGTGACGGAAGGGGCGGCGGCGATCGCAGCGCGTCGCGACAAGTGTAGGCACAACTTGCGCAAGCGCCACGCTTTCCCTTCATCGCGTATTGGGGACGGCGCCTGGCCCGGGCGAGCGCCGCCTGCCAGCGGCCAGCGTACGCAGGCGCGGCGGCGGCGGCGGCGGAGGAGGACTCCTCTCACGTTCATTGACGGGCACGCGCGACGCTCACCTAGCAACAGAAAAGAGACAATCCTGGCTCTTGTAATAGTGTATGAAGAGTTGAAAACACATTTTGATATCTGGAGAGCTTGTACGGATGATACGCTGCTTAAATTTAAGTAGCTGGGTTAATTCCCGAATGGTGTGAAAAGGTTCATTTTTGCAAAAACGTATAACAATAAATTATGACCATTTAAAATTAAATAAAATGAAGTTAATAAAGAATACAGAATTTCCTTTTTTTAGCTAAAATGAAGCAAAGTTTAATTATTTTTGCGGACATCAGAAGTAAAACGTTCATCGTTCGCCATAAAAAATATAAATATGAAACTACTGAAGCAACTACATCATTATTTCTCGTATAAATGATAAGGGTTAAGTAATATTTAATGATACAATCTCTATCCTACTACTCTATCCCTCTAATATATAATATTATGAAATAGATTAAAAATGGCATAATGAAATTCGATCCGCTATGCACTGAGTTGCCATCTACATGCGTTTTAGAAATGCCTTTAAATACGCTGCAGGTACAATGAGAATGTTAGTGTCACGAGCCGTTCATTTTGCAGCCTCGTTAGCTAAATAATTTCCTGCGATGTCCACAGAGCCCGGGATCCAACTAAACACTAATCATAGTTGCGAGACAAACGACGAATCAGGGGCGGTAATGTTGTCGTCAAAGAGGTCCTGTGGGGAAAGTGTTGAGAGAGCCGGAAGCACTATGGGACTCATTGTATGCAACTACTCGTCATGATGAGCCCGATTTGATGCATTTCAAGCCTGGAGCACAGCAAACTTCTCGGCAGGAAATACGCTTCTGAATGGGTGAGTTCGTCGTTCTACAATAGAACGGACAAGTATGATCCGGCTGAATCAATGATGGATGCAGTAGGTCAAAGAGTTTCGCTTCATAATATACAAGCAGAATACTCAAATATGGTTTGTCAGCGTCTGCACTCGATGGTATTTAAAGGGCGAATGGTTGATAAGGATGATGAACCATAAATTTTATTGCCGTAGTCCAATTCAGAGTCAACGAGTGTTCTGTATTACCGCAGAAGACAATGTCGGCTGCTCCCCGTAACATCTACCTGATACCTACAGATACGGTTGCATCATGTCAGGAATTAGTCAAAAGTGAAGAAGTACCAACAAACTCGTGTTATCAACGAAGGGAAGTTGATGAAACCCTTGGAAAAAGCTCATGATTATTACGGATGCAATACATTTTACAGAATACACGCTACACTTTTTTCATGGAATAATTGAAACCCTTATCTTGCTAAGTTGATGCAATATATTAAGAAGTTGAAGTTGTTTTCTAAAAACGGTCCCAAATTTCAATTAAAATTGCCATTTAGGACGAAGTTTCACTCTTCTTTAATATTCTTTAAGAAATATTTCGGTTCTGTCATTAGGAAATTGAAGAATTGAAAAAAATGTTCTTGGGCGGCGATAGCAGAATGCAAAAGTATGAGCCAAATGCGAATAGCAAGCTCACTCCAAAGAAAATAGAAAACTACTACAAGACCTCTGTGTCTTACTGTGAAACATGAAAAGAAAAAATGGGGGTGAGAAATAATGTTTAAAAATGCCTATATTTCTCGCAAAATTACGCTAAAACTAGTCTATATTTTGAAAAATTAACATGACTTTATATCAAAATCGTCTTTGAAGAACAGATTCCATGAAAAATCTTGACATTCAATATTGGCGGGGAAAAGTTTTGTAATTTTCGAAAATTCAGAAATTGTTTAAACAAACGGATGCATAATTGGATTCCCCACGTCTAGTTGATGTAATTGGGTAATACTGAAGATCGCTAGTTTGCACAACCTGGCACTAGGCGTTAGCTATTTAAGAAGCGCACGTTCCGTTTGCATGATCGCTGCCATTTTTTGTTGATTTAGCACAATAGAAAAGGCTTATCTCATATCCAGCGGATGCTTCACTGTAATTACGTTCTTGCTTCCACAAGCGAAATCTTGACAATCATTTTTGTTTATTTCGTCATCTTGATAACTGGGCACTGGTTTGAATTTGCAAAACGATCTCCTTTGCAGTTAACGGCATGTGGTGGTGACGAGCAGGCTGTTTCTTCGTGCATTTCAAGAATACGTAGTTGAATGACATGCAACGCTGAACGGTATTTCTAACAGCGCAGAAGATTCGACACTAGCAGCGCACCCAAAGATTATAAAAACCGTAAGAGATTCTTTCTGGAAGCAAAGGGCAGCCAAAAGTAGGGATCAGAATGTAAATGTTTCCTTATTTTCTTTCAGCTTGATCGTGGGCATATTATCTATAACATTTTGTTCCATCAAGACGTTCAACGGATGTTCATTTCCTATCGCAGTCTTCGTGATTCACAATTCACTTGGTGAAATTGAGTCTAAGGGGGTATTTTAACCCGGATGTCGCTAATATTTTTAGTTTTAAGAAGTTTCTCAATTAGGCTGTCTGTACGAACCTTGAAGAGAATGATACCATTTCTCTGACAAGACTGTCGGAAGCTTTCCAAATCAATCGTGGGTGTCTCGAGGCAACGTAAAACTTTAAAAGCATGCCCTTTTTTACCATACTCCATCATAAAACGCAGCTTAGTCGGCTTATCAAATTCTCTATAGAAGAAACCATTGAGGCCAATGTTTCTTTCTTAGTCTTTCTCTGCATCCCTACTTCAGTACTTGGTCCAACCCGCATCTACGGGAGACGGACAGCAAGCCGGACAGGCGACCAGACAAACAGCGTACGAAGTTTTTGCATAGTCGAATTGAATTGAAAATAGCAACATCAAGCATTGCTGGGAATAGGGGTCAGGACGGGAGTCGTTCCCACTGCTCTGTTGGTCACAGATTCACAGCTGCCAACCTGGCGACTCCCCTACCTATCACCCACCAGCTCTACGGTTCCAATTACATCAACTAGACGTGGGAAATCCAATTATGCATCCGTTTGTTTAAACAATTTCTGAATTTTCTAAAATTACAATACTTTTCCCCGCGACTTCCTATAATTAAAATATTGAATGTCAAGATATTTTCATGGAATCTGTTCTTCAAAGACGGATTTTGATATAAAGCCATGTTCAATTTTTCAAAAATAAGACTAGTTTTAGCGTTTATTGCGAGAAATATAGGCATTTTTAAACAATAATTTTCTCAAAAAGATCCCCATTTTTTCTTTACATGTTTTACTCGTATATAATATGGAATGGTAAAAAATCCCACTTTTGGCACACTCTCAGTATTTTCGAAAATTGCAAAATATTAAGAGTGAAAGTCCGATATTGATAGAATTGTTTTGTAAAATGAGATCTGTTCTAAAAAAATATACCTTTAAAAAAATCTGTTGTGTTTTTTTGAAAAACAAGTAGTTTTTGCCTAATTTTTGCTGAAAGTAATGGCAATATACAAAAATATTGTTCACAAAAACGGTTCGTAATTTTTTCCTGAATTTTTTGCTTTGAAAAGAGCGAAGGTCTCACACCAAATGCGCCGGTCACATTTTTTTGAACCCCGTGGATTTTCGAAAATTGCGTAAGTTAAAAATTATGCAAGAAAGTATGTGCTGTTGTAGCACCATTAATTAACTTTCATGTTATGACGTATTAAAGAGAAGTATTGAAAGTATTGTAAAGTTAAAATAGGTAAAAATTTTAAGATTTAAAGAAAACCCTAAAATGGCGCAAGTCTGGTTTTCGTTGTACTCCGTGAATTTTTGAAAATGTCCATAGTTACAAATAATTCCAAAAAGTATTTGCTGTTGTAGCACCAGATGTTTCTATCCTTGTGCGTGTATTAGCTGCTTTTGTTCACCATCTTTCTCTCCATATTACTTCCTCCTATTATATCATTCGTGTTATATCCTGAGTTCTTCACACTGATTTTCTGATAAAATTTCTATTTCAGTGTATGTATCTGTAGATCGTGTAATAATGAAAATATTTTATATCGAATATAGTACTTCCAGGCGAAACTCGTACGAATATTCAGAAACAGCGCTCACGAATCTGAAGTTGTATTTGAACACTGAAATATATAATCTAACCACGCAGTTAATGACAATTACAACGCTTTCATTAATTGCTCCATGATATTCTCAATAATTTTTGTGAGTATGTCAAAACCATACTCTTAACAGTTTTCACATCCAGCAATTCCTACTTCATGGACCTTACAAATAAATATGCTAAAAAATGAATTGGATAACATTTCTTAGTGATTGGTTAAGTTTGGATTAATATAGATCTTTTTACTAATTTTAAGTCGAAGGACTTTCCCAAGAATTTGCTTTACGAATATCAGAAAGTAAGATATTAGCAGTTTGGCAAAAAGAACTTGAGAGAGCATATCTCAGTCATATATCTTCTTATTTTACAGTACAATAAATACAAATTTATCTTTAACCGAATACAGTTTCTAGAAAACGTGTTATCGCACTAATTGCGTTATAAATTCTTTACAATAGCACAATGGAATGTTCCAAGAATGTAATTTTATCACACAGATCTCATTAAAGATTCTTGTTCAACGCATCATTTAACCTTAAAATTTCATTGTTCTTACTCGTAAAAATACCTCTGATCTGTTTATTACATTGAGAGGCACCAGCTATATTTTTATCAAGATCAATACCAGGAACACTGGACAATCATTCAAAGTTTCAAAAAGTTTACGGGAGCAATTGTAGCAGTAATTTAACAGTACATTAACAGCAGTTCCGTGCCTAAAACAAGTTATGTTTAATATCGTTGGTACTTCTCTGAAACTATTTTATTTTAAATTTTTGCTCCCACAGTCTAATTGGATATGTTGTGTTTTACTCACAGAACAGGTTTAGAAAATTTAATTAATAAGATATTACTTATAATTTGTAAAATTATTTGAAACTCAATTAAATGTACTTTCAGATGAAGTTACTTTTCTTTGTCAAGTGGCACCAATACATTTAATTCATTTCAGTAGTATTGAATTTTATTTTCTCTCTTACTAATACTTACGTACTGTAAAGGAAGCATTTTAATGCTGCAGCAAACAACGGTGATTTTTTACAGAAAAAATCGTATTGCATGTTTCCGATACCAAAAAATGGATACTTCTTCCGATACGACTATGTAGTAAATTACTTCCTCTATCGCGTTGAGTGTTCAGAATCCCCTTTTTGTAGGTACTTAAAATTTTAAAAAAATAGTTTGCGGCAAAACGTCAATATATCTGTTTGCCTCAGGCAGTAAGCCAGTCAGTTTGGTTGATGAGACGTACTTCACCCTGTAAAGGCCTATATCACCCCTTCAGATAATAACATTCTGACTGCTTTGTCTTATTGTTCCGTACAGCGTAATAGGAACCACTAAACTATTTTTCACGTATCTAACTTCGTTGTTTTGGATCGGCGTTGATATATAACTCAATTTGAGTACATGTGTGTGTGCGTACATTTAAGTAATACTGAGCAGTTTTAACTCTATAACTTAGTGATCATGGATTTGCACTACTTTACACAGTTTCATGATGTCTGTTTTTTCATTTAAATTTACAAGCAGTTTTTCCGCTGCACATCAAGCTTTTTTGCAGTATTGCGATACTATTCTGGTGTTCGAGTAAAACTGGGAATTCAGTTTCTTGCGTAATTGTAAATTCAGAATAAAGTTTACTCGAAATTTTAAGCTAATTGCTTCTTAAATTGTTGCAAACTGTTCATGTACCTCCTACAAATGTACAGCGTGCATCAGTGGTTACACTTTTCACAATGAGACACCCCCCCAACCAGTATTTAAAACATGATTATGTAGGAACTCATGATTAGAACCTAAATGATAATATACAAGTATATTGCGTTTCTATTGTGTAATTCTTAGGCATTGAATATCACGTTAGTCAGTCATTTCACTCTTCCACCTTACAACCTGCCTCACCATTTAGACGAAGTAAAGCAGAATAAATGCTTGGCTTATTATCCTCTTAGAGATCATGAGCCCATCTTCTCGTGCAAAACGTTTTGTAGTTAATCAATATACATCTACCATAAACTCTACAAAAGCAGACAATACATACACTATATATTTTCAAAAGCATTTATTACCTACTGCGGAGTAGCCCACCCAGCATCCACTGTAAATCTTCCAGACAGCATAGGCTTCAACGAAACAATGCGGAAATACACAAAGGCTCGGGATGCTAACAAGCCATTCCAGAAGCTCTTTCACAGGTCTTTCACAGCTCTTTCACAGGACGAACGAAAAGCCTTGGCCTCCAGCTCCAGAAGTGTAGACGCTCTCTGGGATTTCGTAACGTCTGATACAGATGTCCTGGAGGTTGGCCAAGCGGGCAGCGCCGCCGGGAGCAGAGCAGGCGAGTGGGCACGTGGGCGTGTGGGCGTGTGGGCGTGTGGGCGGGCGATTGGGCCCCGTTGGGAAGAGCGACGAGTGACCGTGGCCTTAAACACGCCGCTGGACTGGTTCGATTGTGCAGCAGCCGCGCATAGAATTCTGATCAAGTCGTGTCTGCTGTGGAAGCCTCCTACATTACTAGAAACGAAACCAACACGTCTTCTATGATTGTCTTTTCTTACATTTCGGAATTATCACGAACGTTCTGGATTCGTAACTAGATGGCGTTGATTAGGTCTACCAGATTTTTCTTGTCATCTGTTTGTTGTTTTATTGCTCGAGAGATAAAAACACGAGAATGGCCATCTTCACATAAATTATTCTTTCCAAATCCTGAATTATGCAGATGAGGTAACAGCAGCTGAGCGAGAGTGTTCCTCTAAAAAGTCACGATTGACCCTGACCTTAAATATCTCGCACAACACGTTTGAGTAGAGGATCTCTTGTACAGTGGCGACAGATGGAATGCTGTTTTAAGACGTACCAGCAGTTGAAGACGTAAACATGAATGCAATGCACTGAAACAACATTAGTTCTTGTATATTGAGAAATGAAAGTATCAGATTCATATCTGTAAGCTGTTCGTTTGACCAGTTAAGCATGTTCACAGTCTTATTCCTCTCCACCCTTTCTTCCACAGTATTGCCAAACATTGCATAAAGATCTAAACTCAGAGAATTATTCTCTTTAACAAAATTGGCAAAGCACAATAAAATTCACTAAATTGTTTTAATAATTAAAACAAAATAATTAAAATTTTAAATAAATAAATAAATAACACGTCATATAAACTTCAAAAGATTAATCACTTAATTGAGGTGAAAATAATGGCAAATAATGGATATTCGACAGAAACAAAACTAGATACACATAAACAATAATTTAATAGATTTCCATAAATAGAAATGAATGTAAAGTGTCAAAGAAATTGAATATACTTCTAAAGAACTATAATTCGTAGGTCAAACAATTAATGAGAGTAATAGAGTAATATATCAACAATTTTACTAGTAATTTTATAGTAACGCGTTAAAAAGACAACTTTTCCATCTTCCAAATAGTATCACCTAATTTTCTCTGAAAATTACAAACATTTTAATAGGTTCTTTGCAGGTACAAGCGCTGCGTCATGTCTACCTTTCAACACTGCATATCCGTATGAATATTACATGCAGACATGTGACACATGCTGCGTCGTGTTATTACTTTGTAGTGGTGGAGAACAACTTGACAACTCGAAAATCATGCAGAATGCATAAACTATGAATAAACATTAACATAGAGGAGAAAAGATGTCCTATCGAGTATTCTAGGGGTTAAAGAAAAATAAATTGTCATATAAGATGAAAATGTATTATTTCATCAGTCTTCAAAAACGAGTTATTTATTATCCTACAATATTGCGCATAAATGAATACAAATATTTTTCCTGGTTAATTTGACATATATTTTCCTTCAAACGAAGATATAATCACAATGAATAACATTTTTATAAGAGCAAATAAGAGTATTTTATCGTTTTTTTTAAAGCGGAATAGTAAATATTTTCGAAGGGGCGATGAAATAAGCAAGTTAGGAAAACGCTTCTGTTCCGCTGGGGTTCAAACAACTTACTTTGTATACGTAAGTAGTACGTATCTTAAGTAGTAAAAGTTCAAATATTGATGATTTCTAGAATTATAATAATGTTTAATCAAATGTCAGAGTTGATACTAATGCTGCTGTTATTTATAGCTCGAGTCGTCAGTGTTACAATTAATTTATAGCAACGCATCATTTATTAAGGCTCTGAAACATCAAAGCTTGTTGCTGTATCGTCGAAATGCAGGAATATGAAAGAACACACAGCCGTTTTTCATATATTAAAGAAACGTATATAAGCTTCATATTTCCAAATAAACGTTACTGAGATAAATTAACTTTCGACATAAATTAAAGTTGAAAACAATATTTCTCACATAAAGTTTACTTTTCTTTAGTTGCTACTTACTGATTTACACGACACGAACAAAAAATTCAATTTTATGGACGAAAGTAAGAAGTACTTCAAGAGGCGACGGATCAAAAAAAATTTTTTGTGAGAATAAAAAATCAACAACATTAAAATGAATCGTTTAAAAATGCAATCAATATATGACGACGTTCTCGAATCTACTCCAATTTAACAGTAACAATTTTTTTGATTAATGAAAAGTATGTCGTGTATGTCGTGTATACGAGTGTGTATGTCTGTGAATACGAGTACATTCGTATTATTTTATTGACATTACTTGAGTGTTTATACTATGAATTAGTCAGAGTATGTTTGGCCCTTAATTTGCTGTTAATAGCATGTTATGCATAACTAGGGCCCCAATACACTTTATTTAAAACTAAAATCACGAAATTTGGTTGAGTAGAAAGTTCAAATTTCTCTCTAAACAAAAACTCTTAGTGGTTTAAGAACATAGATTTAAGAAATTTTAAATACGGTGAATTACGGAAAACACCCTTCATTTACGTGAGCAACATCTGCATAAAACATTTTGGCAGTTTCTGAAGATTATTTGTAGTACACTTGTAAACTAATGGTGCAAAAGAAAACTACGTCATTAGTAGAACTATAATGTAAAAAACGTAAGTCATGAGATGTCGAGTTTTACTGCAATACATTCTTGACAGTTATCAGAGTTTGCACAATTACACTCAAACTTCAATATCTTGCAAGACACTTCTCTGTACAGGAATTAAGTAAAATATATATTTTGAGAAGTATTATGTATCGACAAACATATCAAAATCTCATTGCCGTTAATTTCATCGCTTATCAGCTTTTGAGAAATCGCCCGAGTATGAGTTCAAGACATCATAGCTGACGTTCCAGATATGATCCTAATAAGCCATGAGTTAGAATTGTGCTGCCGGTACTAGTTAATAATGAGAGAAGCAGTCGCCACATCTCTTTCGGTTTCCACAAAGGAAGCCGCTGCGCCACAGTCGGCCCGGCCTCCCACACAGCAGCCTCCGTCGCGCAACCGCCGAACGCAGAATACAATATTCATCTGGATTTGCAGCTGGGTGGCTGGGGCTCCGCGCGTGGTTCGCGTTGCAACAGCCGCCGCGCCGTGCCGCGTTCGCAGATCGGCCCGGGGCTGGACACGTCGGCGCGCAGACCGGCGGGCAGGCGGGCAGGCGCAGTGGTTCGGCCCGCCCTGGCCCGCCTGGCGCAACGCTGGCCGCGCGCCGCTGCCTGCGCCTCGCTGCGGGCGCGCGCGTGGGAGTAGCGGACAGACGAGCGGGCTGCGCGTCCCTGCCAAATGAGCCAATGACGCAGTTCGCCGGTCCTCGCAGCCAGGAGGCGCGAGAACGATTGCTTGAATGCGTGTTTTGTTTCCGCGCGCGATAGCTGGTATCTTCATTAGTTCCGTAATTGTGGTGCTTGACACAAGAGGTGTCGGCGTTCCTCTCCCGCTAGAATGGGATGTCCGACGCCAACCTAAGGATCTGCTTGCGGGGGATTTCTTTCTCCAGCCAACTCCGCCAGTAGGTCTCCGTCCCAGCCTGAATAAGCTCTGCTCCCGACGGCTCTACCGTCGTGAGTGGTAGATTGATGCACGTACGCGAGCGAGTGGGGGTGAATATGTGTGTGATTGTTCATGTATGTAAGGGGCGGGAGGATGAGAATGGGAAAAGAAATAATCGCGTAGATCGTATACCGCGAAATACGATCCCGCGCGGAGAAGAAAACAGAAGAAGAGCGCGTAAAACAACAAAGGGGCAGATGATATTCCGACGCGGTGAGGTGCGGAGGCAGAAGTTATGACTAGCGTTCGGATAGCAGAGACTCGTTTACGATTTGGTAGTGTAGGTTAATGAGTAATTAGATTTGGTAAATTAGTAATTAGTTGGAAAAAGTTATAAGTAGAAAGAAAAACTATAATTTCGGGCATGAGACAAGAAGATGCTCTTCCTTTGCCCAGATTTCAACTAAAATGGAATTTTGAGTGGACGAGGATCGACGTTCAAGAGAACTGAGGAACACCAAAGGAAAGTTACTAAAAAGGGGACATGTTAAATTCTATAAATATATGAAGATCAAGTTTTAGATTAAATTATTAATTTTTAAATTAAGATTTAAAGAAGGGTAATGGCCATGTATGCAAGGGAAGGGATTCAGGAAAAGAACAGTAAATAATAATAATAATAATAATAATAATAATAATAATAATAATAATAATAATAATAATAATGGTATTAGTAAAAAAAAGTCCCAAACCCACGTGAAAAGTAAATAAAAACAATAAAATAAATATTCATAACCAAGCCTCAGTAAAGACGATCTATTTGACTCACAAATAAATCATGAAGAAGCAACCTCCATAAATCTTACGGGCTATTATCAGGTTAAATGCGTATAGAAATATTTAATACAAAAATTAGGTAGAATAATCAAATAAAATTGTACCAGGAAAATGCCTCTGTCAGAAAATATATAGTATATACTGCTGTTTTCGTGGTTTCCTTCGATCACAAGGCGAATTCTGAGATGGTTCCAAAATCCCAGTTCGTTGCGTTAGTTACAATCGATCTATCAAAAGCAAACGGTATTTCGGCGCGCGAGCAGCATGTGCCATAGTTAGCGAAAAAGCGTAAGAGGCGATTACTGTAGAAAGGGACCGCTTTGACAGCAACAGCTTGTCCACTGCTAGCAATGTAACTGCAAGTTACGTCTAGGTACTCGTTTTGTCAGTGCTTTGATTTACAGTTAGCTCATTTATAAATGGCTCATCACTATCTCATGAAATGTCATCGCCCTGTATGACGTTCATTTGTTGCCAGACCTTAAAAATTGGTTCCTTCTCAGAGTAATCCTCTTAAGAATTTTTTAAAGTTCGAAGGTTGGGTGTTTTAAATGAAAGATAATTGAATGTGAAGAAACGCCGCGTCCAGCAATCTCTGATACACAAAGCCTTTTACCAAGGATGTCCAGTGCCACTAATTAGTTGTGAGCATTACGTATTTTGATTAATATGGACAGTAGGATTTCCTGCTATGGTTCATTACAAAAATACAAGTATAGATCTTGGAAAATATAAAACATTGTAAGCACTTTTCAAAATATATTTGACATTTGTTCTTGGTGAAAAGTGTTTGTATTGTTCCAGAATTTGTAAACTTTCTGTATTTCATTAATTTTGGATAATAACTAACGAACGACATGAAACAATATATTTGAGAGTTTCTCTCAAAGTGTCATAAGTAACACTTTTCTGTTGTAAGATTTTTACTCTTCTTTTCTGCGATGTAATCGAAATGTTTACAAAGTTTCTCACAAAAGCCCTACATGTTTCAAAGCCTTCAGAATGTTCCTTCAATATTATTTTACCTTTTCACTTTATTTGTCACTTACACTTTACATTTTTGTTTAAAAGTGGTCATTCGACAAGAAACTTTACAGTTCTCAAAAACAGGCCATATATATGCCTATTGCCCGATGTTGATGGAATGACAAGTCCAATATAGTATTTCCGAAGCATTTTCGCTCAACAGAAAATTTTGTACAGATATTTGTCAATCTTAGGAATATGTACCGTATATTTTTTGGATAATCCGACAATTTACGAATAGACCACACACCTAATTAGTTCGGATTTCTGGGTTCTACTGTAGTTTCCGATGTCAGTTGCAACGAATGAGATCGAGCGTTGTGTTGGAGAAGCACGCCTTTCCTCACCATCCCGCATATTTCCTGTTCAACGCGAACATAGCATTGTTCTCAATATTTTCTGAGTATTATATGCTGTTGACAGTGCGTTGTTCCTCCGAATAATGATAGAAAAAATTCTTTCGAGTCAAAGGATCGGGCATCGTAATCTTCCGATTTACCGAAAATCGAACTTAAGGCTTCGTACGAGATGGCTAACATGATCTTACTCGCGGATGAGTTTTTTATTATCTTATAGACAGGTGATTCTGCGCGTTTCCATTGCACGTTTTGACTCTTGGATCTTAACTGAAAATAATGTGTCAAAGTTTCATGACAGGTGAAATTCCCGCCTGTAGGCCCGTCGCCTTGGAAATGGAAACAATTTTTTAGCTCGGTACTATTGTAGAGTCTGAGATTGTGATGAGCGGTAAGCTCCTTTAGAAATCACCTTGCACAAGTCCTTAGGTAGTTATTTCGAATAAAAGAATGAGTTGTTTTAACATTTATTCCACATTTTCATAAATTTGTTCAACTTTAAGTCGTCAGTCTTCTCGGATTTGTGAATCAGTTCAAGATGTTCTGCCGAGATAGATACCGTTTCAGGTCGCTGAGAACAATGCTCGTCAGCGACGCTCTTGGAGCAACTTTTAAACTTTTTCATCCACGTGTGGAAGCTTGCACGGTTGATTCAACTACTGCCGTATTTTTTGTTCACCCAAAATAATGCCATATACATTGTAATCTAGTCACTAATAAAATTAAAATAAAGTTAAATAAAATGTAATTACATAAAAATAATACATGGTTCAAGCTAACAACACAAAACACGCCGAACCCTGTCGCACCTGTTGTGATTGCAGAGAACATTGCGGCCCATAAGTCTGACAGCGTCCACAAAGAGGGCTGCTGAAACCACAGGGTCAGCCATTCTGTGAGGAAATTTTCTGCCTCGTTGGCCCATAATATTAGGTTTCACTTTAAGAACGTGTCGTTAAGAACGTGTAAGTCATTATAATAGTTATAAAGAAAATGGACAACTAATGCAATACTTGAGAGCAGTTTCATACCGCCCAAAATGCACCCGCAATACCGTGAAAACTAAGATCGAGCTATAGGAAATACACATTTTAAAACAAAGCCTTGACTAATGACTTCTGAAATGTAATATATGATATAATGCCATATAATGTAATATGGTATGTTTATATTTTAGTTCGTAATTTATTTTCGTAGTAATTAATCGGCGTTGCTCCAAATATTTCACAAAACCTCTGAGCTGAATCAGCAGGAACAAACGAAGAAATTTATATAATATTAAAAAGGACTGGGCGAAAATCTGGACAACAATTATTGAAGGACGAAGTTACAAACCAAGGGCGAAGGATACAAGAGCGCTAAAGCCAAAATGACAATTGGACAAAAACTTAATGGACGAACATTCGAACAGATTCAATGAATCCTCTAAGAGTATTTCCGTCAAATGAACACAATTCAATGAAAGACAAATCCAATTTTTACATTTTGGTAGTGAAGTTTGTAACTGTCTGTAAAACTAACGTTTATATTATTGTGCGTTTCCAAGGTTAGTGATAAATTTTGATCATATATATTTAACGAATTGCTCATATTAGAGTGTTTTAATGAATACCGTGAAAGTTATTGAAGCCTAGTGGATGAAAAATAAAGTTTATATTTCAAAGTTAGTGAAATATAGTCACATTACATCATACGAGATAATCAATACAGAAAAGCCTTTCGAAAATTGAAGTATGCACAATGTCTCTATCTACTGTTCTTCAAAAGGATGACTGATCCACCATCTAGTCGCTATAGTCATTTTCTTTTCCTCTATGCACAATTATGGTTATGTTTAAGTATTTAAATTTTGAAATGCATGTTCTTTTTATCGTTTATAGGATAGATTATACTCGTAAGAAATACTTTGCGCATTTCAGGTTTAACTCAATCATTTTTTTAAAGAATGTATTATATTGTACTGGTATGGACCCCCCACCTACTTAAACTGAAACATTGCGAATAATTCGGAACATGAAGTGCCGTTATTTAAAATAAGAGAGCTTTTAAAAGCGGGAGCCGAAAAGATCAGGCAATCTCGTCCAACACGAAAACCATGGATGACATGCTGTCAAAGCCATATCACGGGAACATGAACCCCAATGGAAACCGGACTGGCCGGAGAGCAGCATGTGGGCGGCGTACAAAACGCTCTTAATCGTTCACTCACTCGCTCCTGTCAGATTGAATGGTCATCAGGATAGACATTGTTTACCTATGCGAGTGTGATAAACAAATTTAACAATTGACTTGACAATTTTTAGGTGACTGTAAACTTGATTCAAAATATTAAATTATTTATCCTCTTTCTTCATGGGATGAACATTTGGATAATGAAATCACTGATCAACAAACGAAGTCTGATTGATATAATCTGTTTCTGGGTAGGTCGGAATAGAAAAAAACAGTATATAAATAGAATAATTTGACTAATCAGTAGATCTCAAACTATTTCTGTGATTTTCACATTAATTGGCAATAATATTTCTCATTTATTCCATATATTGATTTATTTGTTTTGGTTAAACATGCGAAATCTCTAAGACTCGTCCTTCTACCATTATCTGTCCATGACAATAGGTTATTTAAATCATCTCAGCACTAGGGAACTCCCATAAAAGTAATTACCACTTTACGGATCAGTATTAGCTTTTCTGTATGAAATAAACTCACTAGTGGCTCAAAGTTACGAGTAATTCTAAATTAGCGCACTATCATATATCGATAGGCATAAAAGCTTTTCTTCAATAACTGTTATCGCAATAACAGTCGACTCGTAATAACAGTTGAAAAGGAACAGGTCGATGTCAGCCACAGTCAGAAACCTAACATGTCTGATTGTGGATCACTGCAAAGAGTTAAACCAGTTGTGGCGACTGCTAAGGCGACTATTAAATCAGGCAAAACGAAAAACGTTGCCGCAAAGCTTGTGCAGCTAGCTCACAGAGTTTGTTTGGACTACTCCCCGAAACATGTGCGGACAGAGAAATAGCTGATATGAACAAGCCCGGATAAACGGCCAAGGAAGAATAATTGATACGATGAGTAGCAAATGTGTATAGAATATTACTAAAATAACAGTGATTCGTGATTCGATTGCAAATATTCTTTCGAATATGCAACTTGTCCATAGTGAAGTGACAAGTGCCAAAAATAATGAGGAGAACCTGTGTTTGCCTACCTAAAGTAGTAATGACTGTTGAGTATCATATATTAAAATGCGAGTTATTTGACCGTAACTCATTTTGTTTTATCGGACTTAAATATTAGTGGATCACATCTAAGCAGCAATGGGACTAAAAGAAGTTAATAAACATATTGAACGGATTTAATTTAAAGGGCAAACTTCTTATTGTAGTGTTTATAACAAAAATGTAAAAAAATATTGTGGCGCATGATGTGTAATAATGATGAATTATTCATTTATGAATTTATAACTTGAACATTTGCTAATCACGATTGATTAGCTGCAACAAAATTAATGCCGCGGAAGCTTGTAGTGGTTCAGATTTGGCCCATTATGATTGCAATACTATGCATTTCAACCGATAACAGATAATAACAGGATAAAATAAATAACTTATTTCGTGTTACAAGTAAGAAACGTTAACTGTTAAGATATAACGGTTTAGCTGTTAAGAGCACATACCTACTATCATACCCCGATTTCTGATCGAGGACATCTCCACTGGTACCTCTATAACGATTGTAGTTAGTTTTGTGAAATTAAATGTAACAAGAAAGTAAACAAGACAGAGTGAGATGGGACACAAACATTTCTCTAGATTATGAGGGACGGAACACATCTTTTGGGAGACGGGATTCATTTCTTGTTGGAGCAACGCTGGTTTTCCCGAGGTTAACGTGGATGATTCAAGGGGTAGTTTAGAGGTTAGAAAACAATTTGAACGACAGTAAGGAATTGTAATTTGTTCTATGTCTAGTTCGTTATGTAGTTGTCTATTGGTTATATACCCCGGGGCATTGATAATTGTACGAGGGATTTTGTTTTGGAAGGTTTGTAAGGAAGAAGCGGGACTTCCCCAGATTGAGGCTGCGTACATTATTGAGGGTCTTAGGACTGATTTGCAAAGAAACAGTGAATTTTCAATTTTTAGATATTACTTTTTGTTAATAAGATGATATAATTTGAGTAGGGCTCCGTAAGTTTTATTCAGTCTATGAATAATAGGTGGTTTTCATGTGAGACGAGTATCCAGAAAAACATCTTGGTATTTTACTGATATATTTAAAGGAGCCCATGTAATGGGGTAATTATTTACTTTTAAAGGGATTATTGTCCTTTGCCAGATAAAAATTTTGATTTCGCATTTTGAGGGATTTAGATGTAATACCCAGTTTTTTGTCCATTCGAAAAGAAGCTTAAATGGAAGGACAAATGGCTTCATTTACAGTATAAATATACAGAGTCAAGTCATATAATGAATATATGCCTATAGCCTTCGCTGAAAATACAACTTTGCAAAATGGTAATAAAAAAAGAGTCCTTTAGTGCTTGTCAAATCTATGTAGTGTTAATAAAAGAGTGCTGGGCAACCAGTTATTAGGCAACTAGTTATTAACGTACAAGATGAATTATGAATCTTGTGACACGTGTTCAAAAATGTCATCCCAGCATCACGATGTTATCCTTGACACTGTCAGCTCACTATGAATTCATTATGCATATTTGTCTGTCAGTTTCAAAGGAACGTGGTCGTCTGTCCCAGTGAGTGCCATTCGACAGCGACCATTCAGCCTCCACAACACTCCCATTGAAAGTCAGGAGCGGCAGCGAGCGTGTTATCCCCAGGAGGCGGCAACACGAGCGGCCTGCAGCCGGCGAGCCTCCGTGGGCGACATCCGCTTCGGGCGCGGCGACGGCGTGGTGCGCGTTGGCGGGGGCGGGGGCGGGCGGGGGCGGGGGCGGGGCGGCCGCGGGGTGGGCGGGGGCGGCGGCGGAGCGGGGCAAGGGCGGGGCAAGGGCGGAAGGTGGCTGCGCGGGCAAAGATGTGGGGGGGGGGACTGGGGTGCGGTGGTGGCGGGGAAGGAGGCGGTGGCGGTGGCGAGGGCCGTGGCGGTGGGCGAGGGCCGTGGCGGGGCGGGGCGGGGCGGGGCGGGCGGGGCGGGCGGGGCGGGGGCAGGGCAGGGCGGGGCGGCGCGGGGCGGAGCGGGGCGGGGACGTGGGCGGAGGTTAGGAGTAGGAGCCACGGAGAAGAACCGCAGTCGGGAAGTTTTGATGATGTGGTGTCAGTGTCAATAGCAATGGCGGTGGTTGTGGAGGTTCTAGTGGTCTGGTGTCGCAGAAAGTGGTGATACAATGTAGATGTTCGAATGTTTGAAACATTATACATCAATTAGCAATATGACGATAAAGTATGTAATAATTCTCTAAGAGACTTGCTTCATTAAATTAAAGTTATTGGCTCTTTCCTTTAAATTAATTGAAGGTTTACATCAAGGCAACGGCTTCATGCAAAACTTCAAACATGCCGGAACTCTGTGTAGTTGGTTGCCATCGTGAGCATTCCCTTTGATGTGCTCCTCAGAACAGATGCCGAGGGTGATCTCGTCTACTATTCTACAAATAGAGAAAAGAAACGTATTGCGTTGAAGTTATCGCAAAAAAATTCCTTTTTTACTGTTAAAAAAAACTTAAATTACGCAATAATTCAGTCATAATGCTGAGATCGCACGTTAAGATACTCATTGTCCATTACCAAAGATATACTGAAGAAACATCAGAAAATAAAATTGTCTCGGATCAATGTCGTATTACGCAAGCACGGGTGAATAGTTAGAGAGAAGAGTAGTTCAAAGATGAAAGGGGTAACCAGAGACAGAACGTTATTTATTTTTACGTAATTGTAGGATAAACATACAATCAAATCGTACAATAGACAAAATCAGTAATTGAATAATATATAACTCTTTATGAAGATGCAAAATTATATAATATTTTCGAATTAGAGTTAGACACATATAAATAAAAAACACAAACTTTATCATAAAATTAAGAATTTTCAATTTCAAATTTCAATAAATATAATCACACAGGTTATCCAACGTTTAAAATATAATCCAATATGTATTTAAAATTCAAATATCCTATTTTTCTCACGATTTGACCTCACCGAAAAGTTCTTAATGAATATTTTGCGCAGGTTTTGCGCATTTTCGAAAAATTACACTCTATTCACTTCTGGGACTATTATTTTAACGTTTGAATTACTTTTTAAATCATGATTATGTGTTTCTTCATTTCTGAAACTGAATCCTTCTATGAGTGTTTTAAGAGTAGGGCGGGTTGCATTATTTTCGGACCTTGGACGTATGTAATTCTCCCAATAGATCCCCTTTAGTTGGTGTATAATTTTCACTTTCACTTTCTTTACTTAGATCGCACGGTTTATGAATTCACACACAATCACACGAAAACTATTAAAATACTCCTAATCTGTTGCAGAAATGTCCTCGACGTTAATGCTTTCAGTCCATTATCTCCATTAGATTGGACAAACTGATATATCTAACGAATCAATGGTACAACGCTAATGGCAGTGATGGCGGTCGTGGAGGCGGTAGTGGTAATGGTAGTGGTAGGGATAAGGCCGCGGGGATAAGTGGTAGGGTAGGCCGCGGTGGCGGCGGCGGAGGTGGCGGCAGTGGGGCGGTGGGGCAATGGCGGTGGTGGCGCCGTGGACGCCGAAGTCTGAGGCCGGCCGCCTACCGCAAGAATGAATACGCTAACCCGAGTACGGGCGACAAGGAACGGGTTTTACGCCTCTTGGGTTCATCGGTCGCTGGGCTCCAAACGTAGACGGGACAGGCAACCCGACCCTGTGGGCTCGGTCGGGACCCTTGCGCCTCCTTTAAAGTCGTCCTAGCGCTTTTGACGGCTAGCGTCGGCCTCCACGCTGCCCTGATGAGGCCATTAAACTTGGCGGAGGTCAAGAACTTCTGCGCGAGTATTCGGAACGAATAACAGACAGGCATGATCGCAACATGTTTTTTTGGATGGCTTTGCTTTAGTTTCACGAAAGGTTTGTTTTTTTTGAAAAATAATAATAAAAAGTCTAAAGCATACTCTAAGGGATGCCAAGATGAACAACACTTTTTAAAATCTTATATTGGAGGTCATAAAATATTACAAATTTATTTTATCCATAATATTCTAACAAAATACACTTGCTGGGGACACGATAATAGTTAGTTCAGATTTTTGGTATTGTGATGAGTTTTCGATGGAATTTTCAATTAAATAATTATATGAGGCATTGTCAACCATATTGTTAATTACAAGAGCAGTTTTTTTGATAGCTTAGCTAATATCATCTGTTTTCTGGTGTATGGAAACCACTAAACGACCACTCGTTTTGTGGCTTCTACACAGCAGAAAACTGATGATGATGGCTTAGCCATCGAAAGCTGCTCTTGTAAAAAACAATATGGTTGGCAATGACTCATATAATTATTTCATAGTTCAGCTTATGCATGCATGTTTTAGATTTAAGATAATACAAATCGTGAACGTCAACATGAGCATTCAACGTTATACGAGTATTCAACTTACATTTTGTGAACACATGGTTCTATGTACAATCGTATTCTATCGGAAGAAAAATTTGATATAATACTTATATCATCACATTTGTCACAACAGATAAAATGATACACAAATATTAAAATGTCTTAACTGTCTTTCATTCTTTGAACTTTGACGTTCCTTACTTTGGTGCATAATGTTTTCTCTAATTCACTTTTAAAACTAGTTCGAAAACTCGAATTTAAAAATTATTATCTACATATACATATATAAAACAAAGTCGGGTTAGTTACATCATTTACATCTCAAGAACAGTTGGATCAATTCTAATGATATCTTATTGTTGGATTCATTTTCGCCCCGAATAGTACAATGACTATTAAAATATCGGAAAAAATCACTAATTGCGCTGTAGAATGAAACTGAATATCCATGTCAAAAGCAAACAGCAACACACACTGTAGGATTTTTTGAATCTATACCGTTAAAGAACTCCTAAACGAGGCGATCTGTACAGTAGCGTAACCAAATTAGTGCGGGACCGCCCGCAGAACTATTATCCGGGACTCTTTTATAAAAGTATATAGCAAACACAAGTAGGTTTAGTACCTTAAATAATAGCTATATCCCCTAAAAATAGGTTCTCGAAGAGAGAAGGAGGAGATGAAGACAGAGAAAGGAAGATATAAAGCAGAACGTCTGCAGGGTTTCGCTAGTAGTTATATATACTAAACCATCTTTTTATAATTTGCGTATTATTTTACTGCGGATTTTTCTCGTCAATCGAAAGTTCACAGCTATTACCAGAAGTTTGACGAACGGCCTCTTATTAAGATATATTTTGTTACAAAATATGGCGAGTACGCATAAACCGGTTTCCTTCTATCGCACCGGGGCCAAAGCCCTTTGAACTACGTGTTCTTTACGACCATCAAATCTATACTCAGTTACCGTCAGATACCATAGCGTGAACCTGAACACAATTCCATTACCTGCAAATGTATCCTGTAACGGATGCAGTTGGCAGAACACCAACCCACCTGCTTCAGTCCCTGGGGAACGATGTGTTAAATGAATGCTTCATTGGGGCCAAGCACGGAACAGGATTGAATTCTCCAAACTATGCATACCAATTCCATAGGGAACCGCCCACTTCGCATTCGACCAACCGGTTAAGAATTTATGTCGAAATTGGCTCCTTATGTGTCGATGCGCTCACCCGGCAATTGATCGAGTGACACCTGCGCAACGGGCTTCACATTCTGATGGACCTTGCTTGTAAATTGAGGAAACGATTGCAAGATTTATTGAGGCAATTTGCCCTTATTGAGCCAATTTGGGTCTTCACACGGCGAATTGTACTGGTTTACTTATATTCATTCATGTTTGTTTATTATTTAGGTTGAAATAGGTGTTCGAAAAGTACGATGTCTACAATACGCAATTCAATTAAACAGTCTAATATATTTCATTTCAAAATTTCTATGGAATTGTGCAGGAAAACGTAAACGATTTGAAGAATATAGTACAAATACATCTCAATTTTTAAACGACTAACTGAAGATAATAACAGGAAAATGTATACCTCCAACATTTCTGCATGTTCTTCACATGATGAATTGTATTGGTTTATTCGTATTGATTCATGTAGTTGTTTATTATTTAGGTTCCAATAAATTGCAGAAAATTCAGTTATACCTATTTATTACGTAGTTATACGTATTAAAGAATTTATAGGTATTGAAATATTCGTACCGAACACTGATGTTTGTGAATTATGCAATACCCAGAAGAAGTGGTCGTAATCACTTAAAAATTGGCAGATGTGTAGAACAATGTTCATAAGAAGCGACTAAATGGGCATAGACATTAGTTGCACGCTGGCCTATTAGGGCTATTAGGGCTTTTAGAAACTTGTGATGAGTGAAAGGCTTCTGTGAGAATAAGAGAGCAGAGAGTTGAATTTTACATCATAAAAAATAATAACAACAATGTACTCAACTCTTTTGCATCAAATACCGTGCGACAGACAAATTTTCACTCTTATTTTGTCATGTGTGAAGCGTCAACTGCGCCATTTACCTGTACACTTTGGCATTTCACCTTCTTCAAAAAGGACAGTTTAAAAGAAGTAGTTTTGGCTTACTTGTGAGTCAAATTGCAAGACTTTCAAAGGCATCTTAAAAGTTAGAAACACAAGTATAATTGAATATGTGCTATGGTTCCTTAACTTTTGAATGACTGAACTTGGGTAACGGATAGAGCATTCGACACAAAAACATACGCGCTTTAGTTCATATCTCAACCCGGACAAATAATTTTGTGGGTTGAACACGTCCACAGGGGCATTGGTTGGGTTACTGAGACAATTACAAAGGATGTAATCCGGGGAATTACTAGATTTTTTTTCTTCGGGAACAGTGCAGTTGACCTAAACGCTAAGTACCCACTATCGCTGCCAGGTGTGCACAGCCATCAAAAAGTTATTAAAAAATAAAAAAAATATTGAACTCTCGTAGGAACCTTTTCCCTGTCGTGTGATCTCAGCAGAGTAATGGATAGATCTCTGGCCGCAAAAACCTTGACAATTAATCTTGAGAAATTTCATCGCATGAGACCAGCTAGTACCGGGTTTGCATTTTATCTTTCAGCGAAGACGTCGCGCCGCCTGCCTGAGTGAGCGATGACCTCGGCGCCCCGGGGTCTTGTCAACACGGCCCCCGCTCATCCGCCGCATTCGTCATGCGGGGCTACTGGTCGGGAGATGCACCAGTGTCCCCAGGGCGTTCAACTGGGCATAATGAAATTTTCATCGCAGCAAAGAATATTTTGTTACGACACCTTCGTTCGACTTCAGTCTACTAATGAGTGCCGCAAGAGATTTAATAAAAAAATTCCGGGCGTGAATATTCCACATCGGTAGACAATTTTCAAGGTTATCAAAAAACTTCGCACTTACGTAATTTTCATTGATAAATACCCGTCGAAACCCACGATCGCAGAAAGAGCTCCGGCGCTTCATTGATGAGAAAATCGCTGCAATTCCTCGAGACATACGTCCAAGCATAATTCAGAATATGTTCCAAGCATACATCAGAATATGTTCCAAGCATACATGAGAATTATTTTCCAAGCATATATCAGAACATGGAGGTGCCAAGAATGCATTCGAGCCGAAAGACACCACATTCAGCAGCATCTTTAAGGTAAGGTAAGTGCAGCGTTAGTTCCCATATGTCGGCAAGGGAGGTGAGTCGGCGGTTCGCTGGGCGAGCGAGCCCTCGACTCGAGAAAGGACGTGCTGTAGTATCTTCATCAATTTTTCAAGTGATATTGTCTTCTGCTACTTAGAACCATTACGATGATTGCTAATCTGAATTCATCTGTTTCTTTTTTCTTTTCATTATCCGAACTGACGCTCGAGAAACCTGTAAAGTCAGAATTACAATTGCGTACCTTGTTTAAAGTCAAAGAAAGTTTGAAGGCGTTTTCTACGCGCCCAAAGTTCATGTCCAAGGTCATAGAAAATATTTTCAACGAAGAATGAGCGAGTCTTTATTGATTCCTGGCGCGTCAACTACATAGGTCATTAGTGCCATTTGTTTAGTGCAACTAAGAAGCGGGAGAGGTAGCGGTTTTCCTATCCCGCTGGAAAGTGAAATATGGCATCGACGTGCACATCGGTTTGCAGGTTTCCCTCTCCGGGTATCTTCCCCAGAGAGGCAGTGCCCCAGCCGAGAAAAGCTCTAAGTGTAAGCTCTGTACTCGACTCCAGGCACGGCATATAGAGGAGTGCGTAAAGCTGTGTCTGTATAGAAAGGAAGAGGAGAGGACAAAGATGATGGGCGTCGGAACTTGAATCCCTGTGATCTTCCGGTTTGCATGGTGTTCCCGCTGAGCTATCGCAGGCGGTACCGGCGAACAACTCTCCTCATGACACCACAGCGGTTGCTGGATGCCGTGGGCCACCGGCTCTCCAGAAATGTGGCCTCCAGGAAATCCTGCGCCGGGGGGAACAGCCCCTGGGCGAGATCGCGGGGCGGGGCGGGGTGGGGCTGGGCGTTCCGCAACAGAAGTGCCCTGTCCGGGCGTGGAACGGGGGGCCTCCGGAATACAAACTGCGCCGCGTGCTTCGCGCCGGGAGGTTGCGGAATGCTGAAGTCCGGGAGCAGCGCGGCCTCCGGAACGAGGGCGACGCGCAGTGGGATGAAGAGACATCTCGAACATTCGTTGCACACGCTCTACGCTTTACAAGCAAGCATCGCAACCAACACATTGTAATGAAAAGAAAACGTGAAAATTAATCAAATGCAAGTTAATCTAAATAAAAACTTAAAATTCCAGTAAAATAAGATGGTGTCACTATTTTCATGTTTTCCAAAATATTCTCTTTTAGCCCAAATTTACTTTCATGAAATGTGCGAATGTTACTAGATACTGAATTGACGCAGCACAAGTGTTTATTCCTTTTTGTAATCCCCGTATGTGATTCCCTTTTTTCCCTAGAGTTGCCTTTATAATATTAACTTTACGTTATTGTTCCAGAACTTGCAAAATTTGCGCTAGCTTAACTGGTTTTTTTCTGCATTTTTTTTTTAAAATCTAGACACTTTTACTTTACGAATAATGAACGAATTTAAAAGGTGTAGATGAATTTCTAAGGAGGAGTCACAACATCGCACTCGCGTGCATCACAGGAAATTGCAGTGCAAGGAAGAAGAGAAAAACGAAGAATGATACTTGTGATGAATATGAATAACCACGGAAGTATAAACGGTGGTGATGAGACTGATTGTTTTTACGGAGAAACAGCGGAATGAAAGCGAGCATCAATACAACCTCGAAAATTTTCTTCGAGATACCTCTTTTCTCACAATAAATACTGACCAGATTTCCCACGGCCATGATCAATCTCTCTTGTAACTACGAGCAACTCCGTACTACAATATCTCGAAGGGAAGTGTAAAACACTAAAACTTCAGACAACACATCATTCAGAGCAGAGACAAGGCACAATACAATTCACAAAAGGCACAAATATTTTCATATTCTTTAAGTAATCTATCATCGAAGCTTCAAAAATTCCTCCTTTTAAAAAAAGGACCCCGCGAATTTGGGTGTTTTATTTTCCTCCCGCGCTTCTCGACTGATTTGGGCCCACCGCGCGGCGGCGCGGGCTCCTCAGACGCGCATTCTGCGGGAGCGCGCCCTGAGCCTTCGGGGGCGCTGCTGCGCGCGGCACATAACAAGCGAGCCCCATTCAGCGCTGCGCGGCTGCGCGCTCATGACGGATGGCGCTAACACCCTGTCAACGGCGGCGAACCAAATTGCTCGGCCTTGGAACAGTTTGCGCGCGGATTTTCTCGTCAGCAAAGACAAATTGGGCAATGACATCGACGCAGTCGAAAATAGAATATGTCCGGTTTCTATCGATGCTCCTATATTCGAGTTTCTATTAGATTTCTATATACTGTAAATAATACTTTATATTATGTAACAACACTAATCTTCAAACATGCGCAAAAAATGTCATTTGCTTACTATACAAGTCGAAGAGGCTAATTTTTCATGCCTCGTTATACACAAATAATAAACGAATGAGTGAAAATATTTATTTTAGTAATAGTTTAGTACTGAGTAATATGATTGTATATTTTATCTCCTTTAATATTTATTACCTGTTAGTTTGTACGTAATATTATTTGTAGTACCTACAAACCCCAAGCTCATAAGACTTTTTATTAATATGTACAAAATAACGTAGATTCCTACGTAATTTTTTATCATTGGAAATTTGATAGGTAAAGTTTGCAAAATACAGAGATAGATAATGAAAAACGATACAATTTTTATTTTAAAATGCATTTCACGACAAATGATATTAAAAAAAATAAAAAGTCAGCAAGAAATTTAATCTGGGTTAGCTAATTCATTTTTTACGCATTAGACGTTTATAAAACCTAAATATCAAATAGATATTGTAACGTTCTTACGCATATTTTTTATTCCATTGAAATTAATCAAAATTTACACATGTAATAATGATAAAACTTTTCTTGTTGAGAAAGAAAGAAAGAAAGAAAGAAAGAAGGAAAGAGAGAATGGGAAAGGATTATTTTATTATCACAACAAGAGTACTTTTGATTTGGCCGAATGGAGTTAATATAAATGAAGATGAATAAAGTGACCATGATTTTTAACAGTACGAACAGTACTCGTATACTTTCGGCAAATATGCAATGCGGTTAATATCTAGACCAGTTAAATACGCTATTTTTAATACACTATGACAAATCAACTCCAAAAAGTAAATCTTACAATAAAAGCGATGACTTAAGATAACAGCGTTTCATACCCAATTCTTCGAGCATTTCCTTCTGCCTACTACACTAAGAAGAAAAGACTACTAACATATCGTAACAAGCTAGGATCAAAACAATAGAAAACAAAAGAGAAAGGAGGGAGGCAAGGCAATGCCAAGCTATGTGAAGCTCTTGCGTGTTTCGATGGCACACACGGAAGACGTAGTTACCGTTATTTTCTGTTGCACGATAGAAAAGATAATATTAGGAAAGAATACAGTCTTTATAAACGTATTGTCATTTTCGAACGACCCTATTCGCTAGTGACAGTTCGTACGAAAACAATCTAAGTCAGATGACCTATCGCATTCTAAAGTCTAGATGCTATTCAGAGACATGCAAAGTCATCCGGGCACAGACTCGCTCTTCCGGGAGCTTTGCTGAAGGGCGTGTCCCGATGTTCACACAAGGTGCTGTGGACGCAGCCGTCACCCTCACCGTCATCCTCACCGTCACCCTCACCGTCACCCTCACCGTCACCCTCACCGTCATCCTCACCGC
>BOPP01000129.1:1016964-1096212 GCA_017312745.1 Gryllus bimaculatus
GTCCTCGGGCGCCATCCCCCCCCCCGTCCTTCGCCTCCCCCGCGCCGCGCGCGCGGCCTCGCCCGGGAGGAGCGCGAGGAGTCGCGAGCGGGAACAGGTTTTAAAAGGCGCGCGGCGCGCGGCGGCCGCATTCGCGGGGCGACACTGCAGCGATCGGTTCTGCGCCCAGTCCAAGCCGAAGTCGAAGCCGAAGGCAGCGCCGCGCTCGACACCTCGCCCCACACGCTGCGGCCACGCAGCAACCAGCTCCTCGGCGCCCGACCTCGCCAGCGCCCTGCCATGGATTTCAGGGTGAGTCAAACGCACCTCGTCCCATCCACTGGCTGAGATATTTCAATACGCGCGTGTCGTTAGGCGATTAGACAACATGCGAAACACGTGAATGAGTGTGTTTGGCAACTTTCTGTTCAAATAAATATAGGACAAAATTCATAGCATAATTCCATTTTTTTTAAAAAGCAAACTGCCCACTCTCTAATCATAAAATAATAAAAGTTGATTCTCATTATTCCATATTTAAACTAATTGGATCTTTCTATTCCAACATTTTTTTTGTAATTGAACATAATTTAACACTGCTTATTTGTGTATAGATTAGAGAAATGTAGAACTAAATTAAATTTTCAAAATTCCTTTTTTTCATTTTACATTTACTTTTAATATCCTTTTTCAAAATCTGTGTTTTACAAATGTGTCACAGTAACGTATTATATAATGTGCAGTGAAATATTAAGTACCAAATATGTTCAGACCTACTCTTTGAAACCGTAAATGGGAATGAAATTAATTATAAATATTGCGAGAATATATTAAGAGGAGATTTTATATATTTACGCAAAATATTATTATGAGAAGAAACAAAAACGTTGGTGTGTAGATATTTACATATGTGTATTCCAAGATATTTCTATAAACATATTTAAATGATTAAAAAATTAAAATATATTACGAGGTTGTAGTTACCAGTATGAAATAATGAGTCTAAAGTAATTACAAATCATACTTCCAATTTTGACTCTAGGGAGATGAGTTTAAGTACACTCATAGATCCAAGTGTTAATAAAATTATGGAATTGGTAATTATATTTAATGTTTTAACAATATGTATGTCATGTTTTTAAAAATATTATCACACACACACATTTTTGGAATTTTGGAATAACGATCAACAGATTAAGTTTCTTTGATACACTAAATATACATAAGCAAAATCTTCTACGAAAACATCACCAAAACAACTGTTCTCATTTTATAGTATCTCATGAAAGTAAAATAAGGCACGTCTCTCATAGGAGAAGCGTAATGAATACAGGTGAATGTAAAATGAATCACTCTAACGGTTTTACAACTTGCACTCTGCACGCATTAGAGGCACGCATGCCTTACATATCTCCGCAACACTAAACGTTTCCTCATTCTTTCTTTCTTCCACTTGCAGCAATCGTTTTAAAATAAACGCCGAATTCTCAGTAAATTCGTACAACCAATGTATATTCTAAGTACGTTTCCGCGTGTTTGCCAATTACTCATCTCCATCTGACAAAGAATTCTTCCCTATTAGTAATTACAAACCAACCATCATATCTTCTGCTTCTTGCAGTCAGTGAGTGACATCGGCGTTTGTGTAACAAGTCGAGATGAAAAAGCATTCTCTAGGGAGTTTCAGTACGTAAAAGAAGATCACTCTGAGTAATACAAAGTATTCAGTAAACGATATTATTTTTCTGGGCATTGATCAATCTTGTCAACTATCCTAATACCATCAAACCTCTCATTAAGTATGAATTCGAACAAACTCAAGTAAACTCGAACACACAGATAAACATTCCGTAATTAGGTACAACTAGTGGCCTGCAGCAGCTAAATGCTGCAGACCTGGGGGATGAAGTGAAATGATGATGATGATGATGATGATGATGATGATGAATTTGAAAAGGACAATCACAAACATAATTACAACAAGACACACACAAACACAACCATACCCGAAGCAGTACTCGAGCCTGCGACCGTTTGGTCCAAGACCGCCACAGAACTACTGCCTTAGCGATCTCGGCAACCCGGATCAGCCAGTCTAATATTTTAATTTTTGAATAGTTTTCAAAATTCGTAGAATTTAATGATTTCTATTCTACTGACTGTCAGGAATTTTTCAACAAATTTGACAATCATGTTTTAATGATCCTTAACTGGTTTTCACGCTCTTCATACTAACACGTTTCGGTAACTCCTACGCGCCTAAAACCCTACTGGTTGAGTTAAGAGAATATCTGGAGCTGTTGCATATAAACTGTTCGCCGGTGATGCTCTCAAATATATACGAAGGACAACCAGTTCACCGAGCTTCGGAATTCCGAACACGAGGCCAGCTGCAACCTGCCCCACATTATGTTACACCCTTTACATTTACATTAACACAGGAAAGTACTGCAATAAGTTCGGCACAAAAAGACTATTTTTCTTAGCTTAATCTCCCGTAATCTTCTTGAATAATAATATTCTCAAAAGCAACTAGCAGGTATCAACATCAAGGAACTTCGAAAGTGTAATGCTTGCACATAACGCTTGGAAAAAACAGTAGAATGTTAACTTGAAAAATAATTTCAGTTGTGTATATATTATAGTTTATATATAAACACGTGAGTGTGTGTGTGTGTGTGTGTGTGTGTGTGTGTGGAAAAGAGTTTTATTTTTTTTTTTTGTCTCGGTTTGGGATGACCACAAAATGTAATCAGCTTTTTGCCCTTTTCGTGCCCCACGTGACGAAATCCGCTGATTACCGAGAGAGCATTGAAAAATGACTATGCAAAATCCGCGAATCTTTCACATAAATACAGAGGTGGGCACCCACGAAGACATGAAGAGCCACATTCCGATATTTGTTAAATCATAGTAGCAAAATATTAATTAGTACACAAATTTATATTTAATTTAATTATAATATTAAAATGATTACATATTTGTGAGAATTAAGTGAAACATTCAAACATTTTCCAACTTTAAAATGTCACAATTGTGGTGATATTTCTCGCTTTTAAAGCCTTAATTTAAAAGAAAATAGATACAAAATAAAATTAGAAACTAGTCCTTACTCGTACTGGAAATATTAACGCATTCACCTTCCTAATCTTTGTTAATGCTGTTTAATATCAATTTGGGATTCTTGTTCTTCAGTTATTAGAAGCAGAAATTTTTTTCTCCAGTTACAACCTGATTGTAAGTTTTAGATGTCACGGGAGTCTCAGAGGAGAAGGAGGACATACCAAAATTTCCCACGTTCATCCAATACTTTTAGTATTCTAATATGACTTAGGCAGTCTTTCGCGTTTTTTTATTAACACCCGCCTAGAAAGAGAATTTGATTTAGAGACAATAGAACTTTATTTGGGTTCGCGGTTCGCAATCCTCTACACTTCAAATCATCGCACGTACTACAACAAAATAAAACCTTTATAAAATAATTAACTACCATTTTTTTGTGAACAACACGCATTGATGAAATACTTTCACTTTAGATTAAATTTGTAGTAAAAAGTTGCAATAATTTGCCATGACTCGAATCCTCTTCGCACTACAAATATTATTAATGAACTACACTTACACCATGGTTTCTACTCAAATGGTACATCAGGAGGAACACATACCAATGAGGAGACATCGTAGAACAATTAACATTTGGCAGCACGGCAGAAGTATTTAATGGTAGTCAACGTTTATCACACGAGGTAGAATTTCAGTGATATATTTGAGAAAAGAAGTACGCTTTACATGCCGATAACTATAGTATGTGAAATGACACATCACAAATTAATATTTGACAGGATTATTATTTCTGAAATAAGTTCTTAATTACTCATCATTACTAGTATTACAGAATGTGCTACAAAGTTATATTAAGCTACCGTATAAGTAAGTAAATGAAAATACAACTCGTTAGCAATCCATTCTTTTGTGATTGTGTTCGTAATATTTCTTCTGTATCGTATTTTCAATTTCAATAAGCATTAACATGATTTACTAATTTTTATAAAACGAAAATGAAAATATCCCTAAGCTTTGTTACAAACAGTGAACGATTCATACCATTTAGAACAATTCGTGTTTCTAAAGAGATTCGCTGAGGACAATAACGGATAAAATCATATTACTTGAAATACACGTTCTTTTTCTCTATATCGCATTTCCTATTTTCACAAACAGTATCAGTATTTAGTGACTTTTATGAAAAGAAAACGAAAATGTCCCTTAGCTTGATCAACATATACTGTCTAAACGTTCTAGGTTGTTTTCGAGTCATGAAACTATTAAATAATAAATATGTAAGACCTCTTAGGATCAAACAAATTCATTTCTGTAGTTTATCAATACCACAGTCGTACACTAAAAATGTTCTTAAAAAGCTGTAGGTAATATAAAGAGTAAACCTGTATCTTAAATTCAGTGATATTAATTTCTGGGAAGATTCAAAGTATGGTAAATTCTGCAAATACATTTTGTTGAACATGCGTCTTTAATAGGTACCATAAATGTAGTGGTGTTGAAACAGCACGTACTATCTTGCTCGCACTTTCACGTAAATTAACGCAAAAGTACTCCAATTTTCGAACAATTGTGCATGACCTTATCTTAAACTCTCTAAATCTCATCTTTAATATTTTAATTGTAGGTAAACTCTGAAAAAATTGATTTTTTGCAATTTTCGAAAAATTAGGTTTTTAAACGAACGTGATACCTGGACTATTCTCTTAAACGTCCTTCACATTATCCAACAGAAAAAATAATCGAAAACGATGGAAATATTTTTTGAAAATCTGGAAAATGTCTCAAGCAATTCATATAGAATATCCCCTAGAATTGAAATATCGGTTTTAAATTCAAGGAGCCGCGACGTCAACCAGATCGATGAACGAACGTTTTACCGTCATCCGATTTTTCGGTGTGAAGAATCCACATAACATGGATACTGTTTACAGCACGAGATAGAGAATTTTTTTCTAAATTTCGCAAATGTGTTTGTCCGTTACTAGGGTCCCGTAAGTGTTTTTGTACCAAAAATTCGCCGTTTTTTCGCGCAGCCTATAACTTTCTCTCTACTCCTTATCGAGAAAGTAAAAATGTTCGTTTCCACATACAAGGTAATAGTAATGGAATTCTGTATTGTAAATTCACGATGACTGATTACTGGTCTAATTCAGAATGAAACGTTTTTGAAATTCTTCAAAATATTAATATTTTAAATGTAATTCTGTACAATTATATTTTTGTTTTTATTAAACTTCTAAAATTCAAACCATATTACCAACACTTGTTGTTATTGGTCGTTGTTCAATTTACCGGCCAGCAAGCAATACTGTGCTTCTAAAAAAAAACTAGCCAGAATCATTTTCGAGATGTAAGTTCCTCCCTTCGTCCCATTACAACGAATCAGAGCATCAACCGCACAGTCTAATTTGGATATTACGTTCCCTACTACACGCGTGACCCATCCCTCGGCCCGTAGCCAGCCTCAATCTGTCGCCCACCTGCCGGACGGCCCCCGCAATGGCAACCGCAAAATAAATGAATTCGACGGACGCGACGCGCGGGGAGTTGGACTTCATTCCTACATGGAAGAGCGCGGGCGCGTGGGCACAGGGCGGCGGCTGGTCGCAGCTGGGCGGGGTGGGGCGGGTGCGGGCGGGGGGGCGGGGCGGCGGCGGGCGGGCGGCGGGCGGGCGAGGGAAGGCGCGACCGCAAAACCCAGACCTGCCCTCGGCGCGCGCGCCTTCGCCGTGGCCTTTTTGCCGTCGCGGCGCGCTGGCGTCAGCGACTGCCGCAGCGGTAGTTCGTCCGCGCCCGCCCGTCATCCGGGAGCGGGTCACGCGCCGGGGCGGCCTGCAACTGGAGGCGCCCCCCCCCACACACACCACGTGACGCACAAACGAGCTGGTGCCGGGGGCGAGGGGAGAGAAGTGATTCTCTAGTAAGACGTCAAGAGGAAACTTCAGTTTGTACCCCTTTTTAAGTTCATTGCGCAAAACGAGGAGTATGAGATTTGGTACGGTTAAAGTTTACTTAGACAAGAAGTGTACAAAGCAAATTAAATACGTGTTACAAATATATTAAATAAGAGAAGAAATACATATAGCTTTCGGATGCAACCCGCAAAACGTTGCAGTACACAACTGTCGTCATAACTCGAACACGATGAATTTTATAGCGTTAAAACCATTTTTCGTTTCCAGTATTATATAGGGTTTTCATTTTCTATCCCTCATTCTACAAAATGAGATTTTTAACGTTTTAGTCGAAGCTTGGCGTTTAAGAGAAAGATAGTATACTTTCTATTTGAATGTGTGCAAGTCAAAATAATATTGTCATAAGTATATTCGACTTCTCGAGGAAATGGCTCAGTTGGCGGTTGAGGAAATTAAACCACTTCCCACTGCGTTTCCCCCCCCCTTGCGGGAGAGGGAGAATCCAAATCATCCTTCTTCTGGTGTGTCAGTGACGTAATGTAATGTACTGAAATAATCGGTTATTGTGTTAAAGCTGATCCTGTTCAAAATACTTCATTTTAAACTTTTAATTGTCATTCAAAAGTTTAATATAACAATAAATTGTATTATTTCAGTATCCTTTACGTGCACAAATGTGCGAAATGGGCGCAGGGGTGCAGCTAATGTTAATTAAATATTAAACGTATTTAACATCTACTGAAACATTTTGCATTTACACCTAATGAGCGGTTCACGAACATTCTTCCTTATGTAAATGAAAGTAAGTACATAAGGTGTAAGTCTGATCCAATATTCAGCTTTAAGTGTAATACCCATTCAAGTCGGTTAAGCCCAGCGAGATTAGCAGACAGACAGTCCCAAACAAGTAGACAATTATTGTAAAAGTCAGTTGATTGTGGTTTTGTTTCTTTTAAATACACGCCCGAGCTTATAAAACAGCAGTTATTTTGAAATCACAGACAAATGTGTCATACTAATTAACATATTTCGTAGCACGCGATGCACAGTTTTTTGATACATAACGGTAGTATTTAGGTCTGGGAACTAGTTCATACGGAATGTCACAAAATAAATGTTATGACCTTCCAGAACTTGTACAAAAGATTAAAATGATCAATTTTTGCCTAAGAATCTGCAAAATAAATTGCGTAAACGGTGTTTTATGTACACAGCAACTTTTAACCATTTGTGTTGATGTTACCCCGTATGCGCAGATGGACAGCAGCTACGATTACATGGAATCCCCTTGAATGTGTCAGAATACGTCGTGCCTTACATGTGTGCATAAGAAGTTGCCTAAAAATCAGGGTACATGTCTATCTTCGTTCTATGAAATTTCGCACTACATGTTCACGAGCAAAATGTTGTAATTTTCTACTCTCCATGGGCTCTAAAAATTTGTAACATTTATTCTGAAACACCTTAATATTAAAATGTGTATAATCTAACAAATCCAAACGGATCAAGTTTGCAACTTTACGTTCCCACCCACCCTCTCTTCACCCTCACTATTCAATGAGTCTCCAAACTTTGCTTTCGTCATTATGGCATGCGAAATTTTTTTTTTTCAAAATTGTATGCAAAAAACACTCAAACGCGTTTCAAATCTGATGACACAATCCTTGGTCAAATGTCCATTTCATTGATTTTACTAAAGAGAAAATTATGATTTTAGCCGATTTAACTAGTTTTCTAACCTCTTTTTCCTCTAAAACTTTAGTTTCAATAAAAAGGGTTGACATTGTGCCTTTAAGTTCTTTTCCAAATTTCTGATTGGTCCTTCTTGTATAGATACCGTACATCATAAACTCATTTTCTCTCACCGTGGAACTACAAAAATGGAAATAAGTTAAATTTTTACTTTTGTTAATGACTACAAGAAATTTGGTTTTATGAGTAGGTATTAGGGTCCTTCTTTTTAATTGAAAAGCCCCTTCTTGTTGTTTTTGCGCGGACGTTTCGAGAGAACTTATCTTCAGATAATTTATATTCAAAATAAGAGATAATTTATATTATTTTTTCTGACAATAGCTTTTTGAGTTATTTGCTAACAAAATTTCAAAATTTTCTAAAACGCCTCATCACCAAACTTTGTGTACACACCTTTACCTTTAGCGTCTCAACTCTTGGTTTTAGCGCAAATTCCTTACAATAAAAATGGTAAAGAAATAAATGTTCTCTATGTCATATCATGTCATAAATCATGATGATTTTCTTTGTCAGACTACTTAATGATTCAGATGAATTGAGAAATCTAATATTCAGTATTTATATTAATAGACATAGGTTATCTCCATTTTCATCCAAGTGAAATACAGGTAGATTAAACGTCATGCCTTAAATTTTAATAATTTTCACATCATATTCAAATAAATGTTTTTGAGATAAAAAGAATTCTTATTTAGAAAGTTTTTACTAAACTCATAATGACTAAAAATATAATTTTAATAACACAACATAATATGTAGCCCGTGCGATCCCTTGCTTTACGAAATTGGATGAGTGTACTGGATGGTTAAGAAGACTAGAGAGGAACTATTTTGCAATAAATCAATATTTATTACTATACAATGCTAATTAAGTCGTTCTGTTTAAACAGAGAAGGTTCTAGGACGCCACTCTTGACAGTTGAGCAGACAGGAATTGAGACGTAAGTGAAATTAATTCAGCCTGTTAAAATTGAATAATCTTCTTTCCAACAATATATTTAAACCAATTATCTCAAACACAAAGGTTCTCGACCCTGAATTGATTAATTTGCGAAGATGAAATATATTGATTGTCAATGTGTCAATATGTCAGTAATACGTCAACGTCTCCGATTCGTTTAGTTTTAGTTTTTGTTGTCCAAGAAAAAAAAAGTAATATGATTATTCGTGCTATTAATTAGAACTGAAGATGAAAGGAGAGCTAATCACTTAAATAAATAATCCCATGCTCATCTTCTTCATAGGTTGTGCCTCATTAGTAATTCCAACTCCCCAATGAAGTTTTCTTAGCGTAAATTATTATGATCTCAGTGAGGGTGCGACGTCAGAAAAGAACTGTGCAAGATGGAAGAAGATGCGACGTGGAACTTGCAGAATACTAATGGAAAAGACAGGCAACGTCCGGCGAAGAAAAAATGCAGGAGACTACAAGTCTAACAAGAATAAATGAATGGAGACATAGAAAGGCTATATGGAATTGCTGTAATGTAGAGGTGAACGAGGTGATCAAGTATGACAGAACAGACTTGTATCTCTGGTGGAAGAGGCGATTGGATGGGATTGGAAGGTAATGAGAGAAAACAAGTATAAATGCGAACACACAAATTAAGAGTAAAAGAAATGGCAAAGACGAGTGATGTTAGAGACAGACGGGTTGAGTTGAGGTAATGGGAGTAGAAAATCTTCTAAAAGTTGATTGGGAACCATCTAAAGAGTGGTTCATAAAACATAAATGCACAGAATTGCTCCAGAAACGTCACGAACAATCAGCTCACACTGCAACAGAAAAAATGAAAAACTTTTACGGCCAAGGATCAACGAACTATTAGGAACATTAGATTCCGAGGTACACCCAACCAAAGAGTCGTAACGAAATGCTGTGTTGCACAAGATGCAAGCGACGCGCCATCCATTTAGTAGGCCCACCTCGAATACAAGCAAGTGGGGATAGGTTATCGTTTCAGATCTGAATAAATACTTGCTTCTCCTACACCTTCCTCTTCTCCTTCTTACATAAACACGCCAAAACAAACATTATTTCTAAAAATATAAGCAAAACCGTTTACCCGCAGTGTGTCAAAGTAACTGCACGCCACGTGACAGGTAACAAGAGGAAGATACTTTACAACGTTGCGGCACGCCAACGAATGACAATGATGATTCTACCTGCCCGAACACAAAACCAAAAGGACTCTATCGCGACGGAACAAATGGTGGAGGCAGGCGGGAACGGGGGCGGGAGCGGAGCGAGAGAAGAGGCGTGGCGGGCACCACGGAGCGGACGAGGCCGCCCGCAGAGTGAAGGCCGCGGCATTGCCAGGTCGGGCACCGGTCACGCGCGGTCACTCACCCGCCGCCGCCGCCGCCACGCGCGGCGCTCGAACCGAAGCCCGCCAGAAGCACGGTCGCTGTAGCTCTTTTCTACGCGGTGGCGGCGACGACGGAGGAGGAGAGGAATGATGGTGGAGGCGGCGGAGGAGTCAAGCGCGATTTGGCGTGGCGGAGATGGAGGGATGGCGGAGGCGAGCGGAGGCGGAGGGAGAGGGGAGGGGAGGCGGAGGGAGGGGAGGCGGAAGGGGAGGTGGAGGTGGAAGGGGAGGTGGAGGCGAAGACGAAGGTGGAGATGAAGGCAGAGACGAACTGAGGCGAAGGCAACAGTGGATGCGGAGGCGGAGACGGAGGCGGAGGCGAACGCGAAGGCGATGGCGAAGGCGAAAGTGGAGAGGAAGGCGGAGGCGAAGGTGGAGGCGAAGGCGGAGCCGAAGGCGAAGGTGAAGGCGGAGGTGAAGGCGGAGGTGGAGACGAAGGCGGACGCAAACGCGGAGGCGGAGGCGGAACAGCAATATCAGTGGCGGTGGAGGCGGCAGCGGCTGTGGTGGTTGTGGCAGAGGTGACGAGGGAAGTGCAGAAAGCCATCTGGGATGATACCTGTCGAGAAGAGAAGTACCCGCCGGCAGTGTTTGAAGTTCCGAGAAGCGAGCCGTGGATTGTGTACGGTCGTTGCCTTTGATCCATTCGAACATCGACGGAGCGAGTATTAGAAGCTAATGAACTACTCGAAGCATCTTAGAATGCCATTCTGCAAGGTACATTCACCAGGCATTTTATCTCCCAGACACAAGGAATGGTAATCGATAAAGATACTTGGCTAAGGTGGTTCTTCTCTATGTTTGTCTTCATACATAAACATGGAAGTCTCGTTTACAACCGACCTACAACATACTCTATCAAGAGAATACTAAAACCTTGTGTGAAATTGGGTTACTGAACTTTTGAGACGCGTGAATGAACCTATTTCTTTCGTCATATTTTAGAAGGTCATTTCGATTATAATCGACACTATCGATTTATATAATAATCGATATCGAAGGCATAATAAATAATAATATCACACAATAAAAAAATATTGTTGATAAACTTCTATTTTTATGCACACGTCGTCTTGAATAATATAAACGATTCGCAATCATTGACTTACATTTTAATAATGTTATAATAAATAAGAGCTAATGAACTGACAATTTAAACAAAACATTTCTTGTCTTCGACCCACTAAAGCATATGCAAAGGTAGTCTATTTGTCATAACACCCTTTTTATCTTCTTAACCTGAGATATGAAGATGTCATTTATATATTCAATGGTACAGACCAGGACTACTTAGACACATTGTTTACTTTTGCATTCGTTTTTATTAGGCACCGGATTTAACTGTGAAATTTTTAAGGGAATTATATTGTAATTTTGAAAAAAAGTACTTAAGATGATGATTTAAAACTTGTGAATTTTTTAATAATTATGCCAATTGTTTCTTCTGTAAATAGCTGTTTTTTGTTTCGTACTTTATCACCGCCTGCTCGCGTTTTCTTTTTCTTTGATTCCACCAAAATGGAAACTTCACGAGACCACATTTTGCCATATGCGCTCACTCATTTAAAAAAAGAATGATATCTTTTCGGGGCTCGCTAATACTAATTCCCTACGAACAAAATGTAGAACTATCCCAATACAAATAAATAAGAAAACGATGGAAATTAAAAATTCCATTTACTTAAGAATTTTACATTAAAATAATTAAACTCAAATACACCAGATGTCTAAACAGTGAGAATTCAATCAGTGTGGATATCGAAACAAGTGAGGAACTTCATGACAGTCGTATTTTAGTGGTGTCTTCTCTTCAACATCTTTAGTGTCGGAATTCTCTTCACCTTTCCCGAACTATATCGGCTTTTGATTTGCTTTTAATTAAATTTTCTGTTCAATCTACTCGTCAAAATTCCATTGTAATAGAAATAAAGGCACTATGAAAACTAACCCATTTTTTTTTGTTCTTTATCGGAAATTTCATCTCTCATAGAAGTCACATTATCTACATTTACGATTTCTTCTTATCAGTAAAAAAATTAAAACAACTTATTAAAATGAAATATAACTTGTAAAATTCTAAACTTCAAATGTTAACATTATATAATGAAATATATCAAGAGAAGAAATGTTAACTTCATATTTCCATTGATCGAAATTCTAATGCCTAGAGAACACTGTAATATGCTTAAGATACTAAATTTGCATGGATGACAATATTTGTTATTTGAATTTCATTACCACACTTATTCATTAAATAAGTGTGAAATGAGAGATGCGCTGGCAAAGGTGACGTTACAGGAGGTGGAAATGATAAGAACTAGGTGAAGGTAGAAGTGATAATTTTAGCTTTTTTCTTACTTTTTCTCTTTTCCAGAGGAAGATAATGAACCCACAACGAAGGGTTATTCACCAACATATCTTTCCGAAATAATAATTCCATGCAAACGAAATATTTTCAAAATTATTCATAAGGACATTCATTTTTTTAATTAAACTTTCGAATACAAGATAAAGAATTGTTAGATCCATATGTGGATTCAAGAAAAAAGGAAATATATAAGGAAATCAAAATAAAAGCAGAATCTTCGTAAATACTAGCTTATCAGTAATATATCTTCGTTGATCATTTGAAAATGTGTATCAGGGGCGAGTATGTATATGTGTGACAATGTACTAAAAAGTTCAAAAAAACGTCTGTGACGTTCATAGCTATTGAAATGTGTTGCTATATGGGTATAGGTTATAATGGGTAAACACCAAAGTATTAAAAATGGAATTCCAAAAGGTAATTTTTGTTCTCTCGTTTACTTTATATATAATTTTGCTGCTCAAAAACACTTGAATATTTAATACATTGTACCGAAGATTTAGTGAAATGTTCGTTAAAATACACACACACAAATGTATTTGAAAAATGTTTGACGTACGCCTTACCAGAAGTTCTCTGTTAAATTCATGAAGGAACCACAGTCTCCCTGTCATTCTAGTATTAGCATTTTGGATACATCATGTTTTACGCCCTTACTTTCAAAGTGCTACGGCCATTTTAGTTTTCAGACCAGCAAAACACATTACTTTGTGCTATTTTGTGTTCTTTATAAAAACGTCTCTTAAAATTACCTCCATGTTTCTTCCATGTCACTACTCATAATACAGAACTAATTTACGACCCTAGCTGAAGTATTTTACCGAGCCGCCAGAGAACTTAAGTTATGAATTTGCATATTCGATGCTGTTTACAAGTTAAAAGAAGATGCCCCAACCACGAAACTGAGATGCCGTTTTAAGTCAATGGCTATGGCGTTAATGCCATTTATGGTCATTCGCTTTTCGCAAGCAAGTGCGACGTCAAATTACTCGCCAGAGAGAAGGTAAGCAAACGTGAAATATGACGCTGGCAGTAAATCGTTCGCAGCCTCACCAAAAGCAAGTATCGTCAATGGCGCTTGCGACTTACGAGTAGCAGTTGCGAATACCGATACGACGTCAGGGACAATGAACCCCGTCGCCACGCCCAGCCGCCGCCTACCGCGATGCCCCGAACCGGATACGCCCAACGCACGCGGGCGCGGTCTCATGCTGTGCGTGATGCAATCTTCACGAGAGAGATTTAGAACCGCCCCGGTTGAGCACTCTGAGACGCTTCATCGCGAGTGAAATCTTATTTACTATTAAACAAGGGTTTTTCAGTTCTTTTGAACGTTTTTCACACTTTACATGCCACTAGGTTGTATTCTGCCACGCACCCTACTTCTCGTCATTACCGTATCGATGATGACCTTCCAAGATTTTCTGTCATACTCGCTTTCCTCCTTTGGTAGGGATATATTGAAATACTTATTTTCAAATTCTGAGCGTTAATACTCATTAGTTGACCTCACCATTCAGGTTGTTTACATTCTACTTTCTCTATCATGTCTCCCTTCATTATGCGTTTAATCTCTTCTTTAAAAACTATTATCAAACGAGTAAACTGTACCCAAATAAGTATAACTTGCATCTCTAACTGATATTTCTGATCCATATGTAATCAACTTTCCATCATTGTATTGTAAATTTGTGTATTAGATTTTTTCAATGTTCTTCCACAGATTTTAATAAGTCTGCTGGCACTGTCTATCCCTTGCTTAGTTTTTTTCTCGCCACAAAACGTTGAAAACATAAATCAGTGAATTTATCAGTTTATTTGCTTTTTACGTCTAATCGCGGCAGCTGGCACGCATTTTACCAATACGAAAATAAATACTATACCCAAAACAATCTAATGGTAAAATATTAATTACTACCAAACTAACATCTAGATAATTAATATATTAATTTATTCTTAGCCCAAATAACCAACCAAGAATAAAATTCTATTTCACATAATTCAACAACAATCACCTTAACATTATAATCCAAATTCAACCCATCCTCAACTCCAAGAACAATACATTTCATCCAATTAACCAAAAATATGTTGTGTGCCCCCCTTAAAAAAGCAGAAACGTAAACAACCAGCCAAATCACTCATCGCACATTCATGTCGATCAAGATGGCTGAGATGCTGAGGTGGTTAGAGTAACGACTCATACCTCTTCTTAAGGGCCGCTATTTTCAGTTCCGCCCCGGGAGTCGATGTTTGGCCCCTCTCTTTCGGCCTGAGGGGACGCGGTGAACCTACTTTCCTTCCACTCCCAGATCCGAGGAGTCCTTAATCGTTAGTGTCCAGTGTAGTTTTGGCCTACCCGAGGCGCAGGGCCAAAGGTGACGCAGTGGATGACTTTAAGTGGCACAGCGCATCCTCGCACCAACTTCTTTTAAAGAAGAGTCTATAGCCGAATCTGAATTCATCTTTATATTGTCAACTCCAGAGTGTTATCAGTTCAATATTTCACGCCACTCGTCACGTCTAACACCTGCTCTGGCATCTTCACCAAACGGAACTCCTCGGCAGCTGTAGCTCCTTGGAGGGACCCATGACAATGATCGTCGAAGAGATTATCTTACTTTATAATAAACGGGAATATTTTGAGTTGATTTGCATTAATACGTTTAGTTGGTGATTGAGTTATCCCTTTCCTTTCTCGAAACAAAGTAGATCACCTCTATCCCAACGTCAAAGTAGCAGAGGTACAAGGTGCTCGAGAGTCGTTCAGCTTTTATGTAAAAACATGGGCTATGATTTGTAAAAATTTGGCCATCCCCGATATATTGTTTGAGTACCCCGTATTGGGGTGCAGAGAGCAACCTATCTGCATGAAAAACAAGAAAAAGTACCATTACACTTGCATCTAATAATCTGTCTACATAAAAAACAAGAAAAGTACCATTACACTTGTATCTAATCTATCTGCATAGACATAATAAACATATAGAGACCGTGAGTTCACATTCAAATTGTGACAATAGACTGAGTTCTGAATACATTATATTCCTGAACATTCCAGAAAAAGAATACTCATATTTACAGCTGTTGACTGAGTCCATCTGTTCACTTACAACAATGGCTGACTCAGCACATCCTATACATTTTTTAAATTCTTCATGAGCAATCTTTAAAGTCAGATCTGCTGAAGAATAGTTAGAATTTGAGTTGTAAAAAAGAATAAGTATATAATCTAATATGAGATTGATATCAAATTTGTTACCGAATTCTACCCTGTACACACAAGATAGGAAACACAACAAGATATAAAAATAAACGATCATAACATTATAAAAAAAATGATAAATTATTAATTAAATTGTACATTAAGATCACTAAAATGACCAGCATACGTTTTTGTCTCCGGCATTATTAGTGATAGTGTAGTTCATTAAGTGAAGTGTATGTTAGTAAGGTAGGACAAGAAAATATGAAGGAAAATAACCGCGCGGTCTGTGGCCCGCTGTTAGGACATTGCTCCGGCAATTCACCTTAGTGTTGATCGGAGAAAACCATAGAAAACTACGCATCTAGCTGTTGGCCCGCTAGAATTCCCTTAAAACAGTGGCTGAATTCGGGATAATGAACCAGCTATTAGTAGTCCCCGAAAAAATCTTGCTACTTCGATTCGAACCCTACAAATCTCCGATCTACTATCTAGCTTAATGTGAGAAAATCCTCATACGTTTGAAACTTCAACCTCCCTTTGAGAGGCACAGCCAGCTGGACATCAATTGATTCCTGAGCCACCTAATCGAGCCTAGTCACTTAGATAACCGACAGAGACCATTACCGTGCTGAAGACCAGAACACCACGTGCGCCTCGTAAGCCTTAGCTGTCCTTTCTGGAAAGTGCCACCCAAACCGAAGATGAGAGAATTTGAGCATGGCTCCGTCGAGAGCACCGAACATATGTTCCAACGCACGCTCATGTGCCACTTCGGGGGCAGAAACGAAGGGAATTGAAGCTAGGATGAATGGGCAAGCATAAAAAGTCAAAACACCCACAGGTAAACAACCTTGGCTGCACACGACTACAATCCGCGATTCCTGGAATCGCGTTGCAACTAACCACCCGTGCACTTAACACTCCCTTTGTCGGCAGTATTGTGCGGTTAAATTTTCAATGTCTTCAATTTATTGAAGCATGAATTTATAAATCAGTATTAAATTGTGCAAAATAAATGTAAAGATTTTCAAAACTTCTTTTAACTTGATGCGCTTCCATGATAGTCAACCTTTACTAAGCCATGTTCCTTCTTCCTTCGACATACCATACTTCTCTAATATTCTCACCAGCAGATAACTATCCTTGCGTCAAGTTATCAGTATTTGAAATGCGAGTCAGAAGACAAGGTCAACTAGTCCACGCGACTGAAAACGCGACTCTCCAATTTTAGAGAAAACGATCCCCTGTAGGAAAACCCACCTTCGAGTAGACCGAGAAGCCAGACGCCCTAAATTACGATAAGGCATTCGCAATCGCTGGGAAAATCTCTTTGTCGCTACATTGCTTAGAAAAAACCAGTCCCAACCCGGTAACCGCATTTCTGTCAAGCTGACTTGCACAACGCGAAATTCCAATAAGCGTAGCTCTAGCGGCTGACCACAGGCAACTGCACGTGAGCAGCCGACTGCAAGATTCTTGTTGTGAAACACTGGAACATTTGCACGTGCGTTACTACTGAGACAATCCATTAGAGAATCTATAATTGCGTGGGCTGAATATCATACATTAATAACAAGTAAAAATACTTTTTTAAATCTACAAAATATATTTGTTTTAACGACTTCTTAAATTGACGTTCAGAGATCCATGTTAGCGTAATACTTAGCCCTTTTGAAACCCATTAACAAGAACCATTTACTAGTCTATGGCTTTCTCTGTACTTAATGTGCAGTACATTTACAAATGTATTCATCAATTTTATCATTGTTTCTTTAATTTATTGGCAAGAAATCAAAGATAAACGAAATAGGTTCGTTTTACATTTAAAGAACTCTTGCGTTAATTACCAGTAACAAATCATATAAAATACTAAATGCAGAATATTAATGCCACATTTCACATTAATGTGTGAAGAATCAACTGTGTAGGATGTCGATTTATTTGCATGCCAATACATCAATCCGTAACAGAAAGTTTTACAATATAGTGACCATTTCACATCGAACATGCTCTTATTAAAGTAATGTATTCAAAGTGCTGACAATTTTTCTATTAAATGCAATTAGTGGTTATTATTCGATGATTATAGCCCATGTCTATTAGAAAAAGTGACTAATTTTGATAAGAAGTGTTTAAAACACGTGATGGGTTGACGTTGGGTAAGGCGTTGGGTTATAAGACGTTGAGTTATAAGACTTTTGCATAATAAAGACGAACAGTCAATGAAAATGCATTTTAATTTTTGAAACCCTATGATTATCATGGTATTTTGAAAAATTTGCAAATTATGACAGATAGGACAACTTTTAACTTTTCTATTGTTTTTAGTGAAGATTAAAGATCGTAACATTTTCACCTACCTTTCTCTAAACATTCTTTTTGTTGTCATTTTGGTGTAAGATTACCCAGGATATTCATTACTTTCTTTTAAAAATAATTTCTTGCATATATTTAGACGCAACGAGTTTCTCAACCGTTTCAAGAGCATTGAGCGCTTCTTGGAGTAATCCTCCATTAACATACATATCAGTGAAGTCGGTAGAAAAGAGGACCGCCAGGAAGTGTACGCTACATCACGCGCTCCTGCGTTACTACCCAGCGGGCAGATTTGGGAGGGAATTAGTATATGGGTGTGATTTTGGACACTTCACAGAGGTTAGACTAGCCCCTGCGAAGCATACAAACTCATTTTGTCGGAACAAATTTCACAAGAGACTGTCTGGGAATCGAACTCTTAGCATCACTAGTACAAAAGAGTCTCACAAATTCGTTCACCGTTTCCTGCATATTTGTTCCGTGCTTGTCGTTTGTTTTTCTATATTGAAGTGTAAGGTTTGAGACGGGAGGAGAATCGTGTAACACACTTTTTGAGCAACTCTTAACATTTTATGATAATAAAAGAATTATGATTTGCACTATGATCCACACATTTACATCGTGAATGACATACCGAGCGCAACATTTTTTAGTGTATTTCGGCTTTCCATATTGTTTCAGAATATTGAATATTGCTTACTGTTTTCCCACGCTTGCCTCCTCCCATCTTCATTTCGATTGATTGATTGATTGATTGATTGATTAAATTGTGTTTTCGGGCGCGGTAATAGCCAAGCTCATGTGTCCCATGCGTGCAGTGCATGTTTTCATCGAAAGAGGTGGCGGTGATTTTCCCCTTTTTGATGGCAAGATCCGGCACCGCCTACACGTCGGCTAGCGAGGTTTCCCCAACCGGGTATCTCCAACCAGCGGAGCACAGTCCCAGCCTGTTCAAACTCGAAGCTCCCGACTCGTCCTCGACATGTTGGCAAAGTGGTGCATGTACGCGTATGTAACGGGTAGAATAGGACAAGGAAGAGGAAGGAAAGGTCGCGCGCGGTCCTAAGCCCGTTTGTTAGCACCGGCATTCGTCTGGCGATGATCAGAGAAACCACGTTAAACTACTGCCGATCTTCATTCGTCGGTCTTAAAATTGATCTGGGTGTTGTGTTTGTGTGTGGCAGGCGTGCCTGGCAGCGACGCTGCTAGCAGCGGCGGCGCTAATGGCCAACGCCCAGCCGGCGGGCAGCCGCGACCCCGCAGCTCTCAGGTGAGTCCTCACGCTCTCCCACCTCGCCCCGCCCCCGCGCCCCGCCCCACACGCTGCACGCATGGCGCTCGGTGGAGGAGACGCTGGGCGAACGAGTGACAGCGCAAATGGACGTACCTCGGTGCGGAGTTGTATATTTATCACTGTAACACCGTTGTTAATTTGTCCCCAAACACGGCACTCTCATCGCCAAATGGAAGTCCCAAATACTTCTCTCCAACTGCCATCTATTTCTTGAAGAAATAATGGCCAACCAGAAGAGTAGACAAACGTTGTCTCTGGGCCGTAAAGAAAGAAGCATTTCCTTTAGGTTTTTATTATTTAAAAGATACGAATTCTTGTTGCAAATGTATTCGTGGTTGCATGGTAAACCGATGTTAAAAATAACTAGTTTACATATATTCCTGACGATACTGCATGATAGTTCCTTTTGGAATCGATTAATCAATACCTTTTTCACTATCACTTTAACATCTTATTTATAATATTTATTGAACTATACAAATTTATTCGTCTTCTTTTTAAAACCTGTTATTTCTTTCATTCACCAAACAAGTCCCTCTTACTCAATTTTACTTTTCTTAGTCCTATGACATATTTTATATTTTTCTATGAGAACATGCTGCTCAAACAATATTTCATATCTGAATAACCATCATTAACGTGTCCTTCCTTGAATTCATCTAGAATATTCTAGAGAGAACCGATTAAAATTGTTCAAATCAATGTGTCTAGTTGAGAGGAATCCAGTGAGCTATTAACCACCTCCGCAGGAGCTGCAAGTGACCCAAAAGTTGTTTTAGATGCTTAAAAACAATGTTTTAAAAGAAATGTATTATCTTCCTTATGGATCCGCAAAACAACGATTAGTTTCCCACCAGGCGGACGAGACTCACGGAGTGACACCACATTTGTGGGCTGGAAGTGATCATGAGAGATGGACGCAAGTTACTCGATTTATATTTAAGAATGACGTGGCACGTAATAAATGTGCAGGTGAATGTTCTTGATAAACTTTGCTCCGAGAGTCCATTTCCGTTGAAATTGTATGTGGATGTGTTGTGCATGCATGTAAATGTTTTATTGAATGGTGGTAAGAGGGATCTCGACTCACTTGGGACAACTTGAAATCAAGGTACAAGTACAGAACGCTGACCGAAGCGCTGGCGACGATGCGATCGCAAAGCTGCAAATAAACGCTAACTGGCTTTTTGAGTCGCTTACACCTGACGCACTAACCGCTCTTCCTGCATTGGGATTTTGCCAATATCTGCCTGCCTTGTGTCACTTCACGGCTCACTTCGCGGATGAACTGTCTTTATTGTACATAGCTTTCTACATGATGCCCACAAACATTCGACAATGTTTCAAACAACCGTGTGTAATGAGTCTCGTTTTAAATACACATATGATTAATGAATGCATACGAGCAATTAAAATGGTGATTAAATTATTTTTTAAAACCTAAAATGTCAATTTCACTTGCTATGCCCATCAGAAAAATAATTATGTAATTAGAAAGTTTAGGAGTTTCAGCCCAAAATTCAAATGTAACGAGTAGCTTACATCATTATTGTTTATACCTCATTCCAAAGACTATTTTCCTCTGAAAAAATATTAAAAATAATGTTGAAATCAATATTTTGTAATCTCCTCGTGGAGATTAAATTGTAAACATTACATCAATTCGTAAAAACGACATTTCGTAGTTACTCACCAAACTACTTACCAACTCAACGAAATGAAACATTCTGATACTGATTATAAAATTTCAATTTTCACACAATCACTTATTCTAAAACATGGAACTATTGTTCTGATTTTGTAAATTCCGATTCATTAATCCAAAAAAAATCCGAGCTTCAAGATTCCATCGCAGCCCATTGAGGCAAGTCACTAGTCCGTTTGGGAATGGGGCCAACATATTTGGAAGGGACCAGGCCGTTTGTGCGCACTCGCATCCCCGCCGGCGCTGGCAGCGAAACGGTAGGCTCCGCGCGACGCCACAACGGCCCACGCGACGGACAGACGCTCTCGAGCGCACAAAGCGCCTCGTCGCCGTCCGCGAGAAGACAGCCACCTCGGGAAGACCCAGCGACAACACCGCCGAACAGGTGAGTTGTGTACATAGTACGTGTGCTAACATACTAATACACAGGGTACCTTGTTCCGTGTAAACCCACGAGTGTTTGTTTTTTTGCAAGAGTCTACCTGTGTTGCCCTTATCCCCGTCGTTTGTTTACTTGTAACCACTTTAAAATCTCGTTTGAAATGCGAATTGTTTACACGTGTTGGTGAATTTCGTAAGTGTTGGTACAAGGTGTTTTCGTTACTTCTATTAAAGATAATATTCGAAAACAGTTTTGTCATCGAAATTAATTTTCTCTTAAATATAACCCTTGTATCGCATACACTGAATGCACCGATGTTTCGCGTGCATTGACCTCAACAAGATGATGAAAAATACAACTCAATAAATGTCACCGATTAAAGCAGCATTCCTAAAGAATGTAATAAAATGTTCTAGTTGGAGTCCATGAACCAACCATTGACGTTGAGTTTTTAAGTAAAATAAACAATTTTAAATTTAAAGGGAAATGAAAAAACTAATTCATTCGGCAACATTCTACAGAACTATTATAAATGTGTATTTCAAATTCATTTATGAACTAAATTTTTCAAAAACTTTAAAATAAATTATTTATTAATTATAACTCTTGTAAAAGAAATATTAAGTACTCTTTTTAACTATGATAAAAGTATACATTGTCATACATAAAATACTGAATACATGACGCTTAATATCTGCCATGTTCGCCAATAGGCTATATAAATTTAGTACATTCTGAACATTACTGTGAGCAAAGTGCTAACAGATGGGCAACGACTTCATAACTTGATCAAATACTGCTAATTAATAAAGAATTGAAATTAACTAACAAAAAATCATCGAGAACTTATCGAGTGTGTACGAGTATTTAAATTACTTTCTTACTGTGGTAAATGTCAAGAGAGTTACGGTGGCAAATTTCCAAAAGTTGTAAATTTGCCTAATATCAGTACCCAAAATAACTTGGTGTAAACATGCGTAGATAGATGAAAACTGTTTGATTATCTCTTGCTATACTTTCAAATAATCCGGAAACGAAACGTAAGTAGTTTCCATTACATAGTGCAATATTATTGAAAGCTTCATATTTAATAAATATCCAAATATTGAGTTGATACAATATACGGTTAAGGAGCAATCGACCAAACCGAGTAACCCGGCCCTCTTTTTCAGATCGCGAGCTGACGGCTCGCCGCCTCGCCGGACATTCGACTTCGTCATTCAGAAGGCGGAGGTCCGAGAGCTGAGCAGCAGCCAACTGTTCCTCCGCCGCCGGCAGCCGCCAGATACGGAGCGCAGAGCCACCGTACAGGGTTGCCCCCGCCCCAGCGCCACGCCCCTGGGCTCGCGCGCCCGCGGCCCCCGAGCGGAAGCGCCTGCAGAAGAAGCAACCTCCGCTAAGGCAAAGCCCACCTCCAAGCCACGCGGCGGCGGCGGCGACACGCGGCGCTGCTGCTCGCCCTCTCCACCCGCATCGCGCGCCAAGGCGGGTACCCTACGACAAACCCGGCTACCGCCCCCGCAAGAGCAGCTGCCACTGGCAGCGCCGCCGTAAACCTTCCCTATTTTCTACCTACGCCTGTACGCGGTAACAACCATACTACAAACCAACAGCAACACGACCCAGCAGCACAAGGCCAATCTCCCCTGACATCTTCTTCCAACTCACTCGGAACGAGGAGCAAGAAAGTGCCGTCGCTTTAGGCTGGAGATGAGGCGCACGAAACAAGGCAACGGGGCGGCCCGGAGGGTTCGAGCGAACAACGACGCGCGGGGAAGAGTATGAACACGTATGGCGTGCGTGGAATGGAAGACCAGCGAAACCGCACAAACTGCTGTAAAGTTGTTCCGTGAAGATTTAAACGAGTGTCGAAAGGCTCGCCTAGAATTCGTCGAGGAATCAAGAGCTACGAGCGGGGAGTCGGCAAGCGTCGCATCGGCTTACACCAAAAACGCAGGGTTACGTGTTTGCCACTGACCCGGAGAAAACGCAGACTCGCGATTGACGCCCGGCCGGTGGAAGCGGCGAAAGCCGCGGCTGAGCCAACGAAGCGCGCAGAGTTCCCGCGCAGCCGCAGCAAGGCGCCAGGGGTCAGAACGCGCGCAGTGCAAAGCAGCGAAGGCCGCGATCGGTACGAACAACGGCGTTACGGAATTACGCGACCGGCAGAACAGCACACGACTCAGTGGCCTATAAAACGCACGGTGGAGGCGCGAAAGCACTGTCGGGCGGCGAACGAGCAAGGGCAATGGTTCCCGCGATGAGGGCGCGCGGGGCGCGAAAGCGGGGCGCAGGATGGCAGCGGCGGAAGGCGGCGATCGCGCGGAGGCGTCGCGCGCAGCGGGAGAGGCGCTGCCGCGGCGCAGGTGGCGCGGCGCCCGGGCGCGGCCTCGTGAACGCACGGTGCGCTGCGCGGGGGCGGCGTGCCATCGCGGCCGGGCCACGGCGCCGCCGGGCAGGCGGCGTGCGCCGTGTGTGGCCCGGCGGCGTGGCGTTCGGCGCCCCAAACGCCCTCAGCTGAGTGGGGCCCGGCCGGCGCGTGTGGCGCCTCGCCCCCCCACGCGCCCCCGAGCCGCAGCCGCGCGAGGCGCTGCCGGGCCCAGGTCGTGGCCGTCGCGTCCCCACCGTCTACCTGCACCCGGCCGACGCCGCGCCCGCCCCGCAGCTGCCCACCCTCTCCTTCTACAAGTGAGCTTCGCCCTCGCTTCCACGCGTGCACACTCAAGACGACTCCGTTCGAGTGATATCCAAGTAATTTCGTACCAGACTTTTCAACGGCAAATACGAGACAAACAGGAACAAGACTTGACATTCGACACCTTCAAATATTTTTAATGGAATGCACTACACTTTTGCAACAGTCTTTTCGAATCTTAAATTATTTGGCAACTTTCAGGTATCTGTATCATACCCAAACGGGAAAGCTACATCCACCTCTTTGGCCAACTGTCAGTTCGAATTTAATTCCGTTTGTTCTTATGTTAATTCTACGCTTTGCGATCGCAACTGGTGGTGACACGAAACATATTATTAAAAGATTATCGAAGATCCCGAATCTCGAATCATTCGTATATATGATAATTTCCATAGGGTAAAAGATGAAGTAAGAAAAAAATATTATTCTTACCTTAACCTCTATTTTGATAATAACTCTGCTCGCCACTTAGATCTGGAAACCGCACGGGAACGCCGCATTCATCACGCACAATTCACAAGCACTAAAGACCGACGCAATCGGTGCGCAACGAACGACACTCATCCACTAACTGAACGAGAAAGTGTCATAAATAGGCGTGACAGCCAACGCCCTCTTTCGGCGACGAACCTCTAATACCCCACCCATTCCGCGTGGTGGCAATCCCAGAAGGGCTACGCGCGTCATTCAAATATAATTGCCGAAATTACTGAAAACGCAAAATTATACCTAAGCGTGGGAAAACAGTCCACATGACAATTATAAAATACTAAAATTTGTAATAAATTAATGCAATAAAAACGTACAAGTTCTACAGAAAGCGACAGTAAAGAAAATTCAAAAATGTTTGATATAAAAATAAAAATGGCGAAAATTGCAGAGATTCAAATTCCTTCGCAAAAAATGATTATCAATATTTGAGGGATTGGAATATTCAGGATTCTTTAATCACAAAATAGTTCAAGTGAACGAGGCCTTATTTTTGACTGCTTGGTGCGTGGAAAAATGGAGTCGAAATAAAAGCAGAAGTCCGATGAGAAATAAAACCATTTATAAATTTGAATTATCCCTACAATACATAGTATACAAGTATTTTTCATATTCGGGGCTTTTGAGGCCGTCTCGTTAAAATTGAAGTTCCTTGTCAGTAATGAACGATATGACTGATCTCTCTCCCCATGCGTTTGCGTGTACATATAACTAAAGCTGTAATAATGCTCAACATTATGACATGGCTTTTTTAGTCTTGTAATATTCAACAAAACAAAGTTCACAATATTAAAGCGTTCTTGTGACAGCTAATGGAATGTAAAACAATATAATTTACCACTTACTAATTTATGAATTGATGGTAAAGCTTTAAGGAAATACTTTGTGCTGAATAAATGCTACAAATTTTCTTAAGGGTATTGAATATTGTTGCACATGACAGTGGGCTTATTGAAGTATCTTGTAATTGCGGGAAACTGGTGCAGAAAGAAGCTAGCTTTCTCTTTGACAATACAGATGGGGTAAAACTTCTCCAATCATATCACTGCTTATCCAAAGAGGCTCAAACTTACATTTACACTAATGCTTAAATGCAATCAAATAATTGCTCTCTATTTTTAGCTTTATATTGCAAGATTGATTGAAATGAGTTAAAAACCAAATAAAAAAGATTACTTACATTAATGTCAAAATACAACAAGAGAGACGGATTGAGAATTTAAAAAAAATATTATTTCCATAGTCGTTAGTGTACATTTTGATAATGATGATAAGAGAGTTTTTAATTATCGAATAATTTGAATTATTGAAGGAGAGAAAAAAATCAAGATGAAGAGGATATATTGTCTTTTCCGGTAAGACATTTGGGAAAGTAAAGTGCACAGTATTAAATGAGGTGTGATAGCAAATTATCCAAAAATATTTTATACTTATATATGAATTTGTACAGATTTATACTGTTTTGAAATAAATTTCTTTTTAATAAATATGGCATTTTCTTTACCATCTAATATTTTTAGATTTCCTTCTTTCTATACTAACCTCGCACAAATATCAAATTCCTTATTTTGCATAAAAAGCTCTCAAGCTTTAAGAATTATTATTAAGACTTTCAAGCTCAAACACATCAATAGAATCGATACAATCAGGAACATTGACTGCAGTCATTCTAAAGATTCCCCCCTTTTTTTTTAAACGTTCAATAGAATAAGTTTAGCGATTAAAATTCACATACGCGCAGACTACGTAAACCGTTCCGAAGATAATATTTTGAGCACCAAATGTTAAGTAGGAATTTCCAGGAAGCATTGCGTGCAATCGAGCCATTCAGAAAAGCCCAGGGTTCTGGTGTATCCAAGTGAGTCGAGGTCTCTACGGACGCGAGCCAGGAGGGGCGCAGGCGGCAAGAACTGATGCGGCGACTGTGCGCTTCCGTAGTCTCGGGCTGGCCGCTGTTCGGCCCCCCCCGCGCTGCCGCCGCTTTCGGCGCTCGCCAACCTCATACACCATCATAACGCGCGACTGCAGGCGTCCGCGCCCTGCGCCCATACCTTAACGCCTAACACACAAACCTGCTCAACCTGCCAGCCTCACTACTACTCCAACCCTTCCTGCCTCGCAAGTTGTCGCGGAGTCGGCCGGTAAAGATCTTCCATCCGGCCCCCACCCGCTCAGCTTCCAGTCGCTCCGCGCGCGGCGCCGCCGAGCCCTAACCAGTTCCCGACAACCCGGCGGCCGCCGGCGTCCTCGAACCCGCGTACCCGCCACCCCACCCCTCACCACCCACCCATCAGCCACGCGCGAGCCCGGAGGCCCACCCCTCGGAGAGGTGGACACGCCACCCCGCGCCCCCGCGCCCACGACGGCGCCCGCCGAAAGCGGCACGTCGCCGTCGCCGTCGCCGCCGCCGCCCGCCGACGGCAAGACGGTGCTCATCCTCAAGCCCTTTGCCAAGGCGGTGGCCGGCATCAACGGCACGGCGGTGGCCACGCCCGTCGGCCACGCGGTGTACCACAAGGGCCAGCCCGTGGACGTGGTGTTCGACCCCCGCGCGGTGGCGGTGGCAGGGCCCGGCGGCCACGCGCGAGCGCACTCCGACCTCATCGTGTCCTACGTCGAGAAAGAAGAGTGAGGGAAGGAGTCCCCTTGGCGACTCAAGTGACTGATCTCCTTTGGGCACACGGCCCTGGAAATGTGTGTATCCTCATCCGCGTGCTACAATGTATTGTGATACGTCGTAATTATTATTCCTTCTGACCATTGATGTGCGGTTGGACACATTATTTAATTATAAACCATTTGAAGAAAAATGACCGTAGTTCAAAGATAATTTATACCACCGAGTTCCATAAAATTAAAAGTTACGTTTACTTTTGTGAACGCGCACTATCGGGTGCGATGTCGGGTCCAAAAGAACAAAGCAAAAATGTGATTTTCAGATTTCGAATGAAAGTGTAAATATTGCAAGATTGTAAATAAAAGCAGCAAAATATTAAAGTATAAATAATGATAAAAATAACTGCAATAATAGATACGCAAATATTATTCTCCAAAAAATTATCTTCATTATATTTATCTACATTAATGTATGTTACATATACAAATTTTTAAATTATTTGCCTATTTTATTTAATATAAAGATATTATTAAAGATATAATTAAAATCACCAAATTTATTCGCATTCCTTAAATGCTGTTGCAAAACATATTACGTTTTTCTATTGTGAACAAATGCTTTGTCCACTTTGCGATTAATTGATGATCGTATCTTTTATAAATGATACTTATTTATACTTTTTACACATTTTATACACCACATTTGTATGTAGAATTAAAGCTTTAACGTTTTTAGGTAAAATAATAAATGCAACATTAGTTTAATCTGCATTTTCTTTAAAAATCCCTCACGCAAAACAGCACGGTTTCCTTTTAGTATGTTCCTTGTGAATTTTTATTTCACCTTTCTACATTTTCTTAACCATATATCCAAATTCCATCACTTATAGTCAATACCTATAATATTCCTTTGTGATCAATATTAAAAGATCTCTCAACAGACCAGCTGCTTCGAAATGAAACCAACGAATCATAAGCAGTACATTATATTAGTTACCGTTTTAAACGGTTACTTCATGAAGACGTATTCCAGCTGCAGTATCCAGTTTCTTCAGCCATAGAAGCGTTCCAAGGTTTCGCTTGAGAAGTCATGCGAATGGTTGCTTCAGATTGTATGTAAATGGTAATACATTTGCTTTCTCTTCCTATCACTCATTTTCTTTGGGTTCAGGTGACATCTTCCCTTTTACTATATTCCAGTTGTTAGATACTTCCTTCTGTCTATGGAGCAAATACCAAAATGTCAAAAATCTAGAAACATTTAAAAAAATTTTGTTAGTTATGCTTTCTATTTACGATCATTCTTAGCTTTTTTCTTTAGCTTATGCGGTTTGGGAACAGGTTTCTGTTCATGTACTTCTTTCCGTTGAATTGCTACAAAATTAATGCAAATAACAGAGCCATTCTTGCACATGTGTTTGCATGATTATGTATAATTCCTATGTTATTTGCCGTAGAATGTGGTTCTCTTTTAATTAGAATTACTTAGGAGTAGTTTTTAGTTATTATTTATTCCTGTATCAGCAATATGATTTTGTACATTTAATGTAAGCGTAAATATTTACGAGAAATAATCAAAGAATCAATAGAAGTTATATTTATATTCATAGGATTATTTTGAAAAATATATTAATACAAAAGTGATATTGAATTATTAATATTATTTTAATAAACTTATACACCATATTTCAAAGATTAGTACTTATAGTATACTTTGTGTCGAATTTTTGAATGAATAATTACACATGTGAATAAATAACACAGAATTAAAAAACAAAATCATATGTGTTACTTCGTTTGCTTCCATTTTAATGTATGTCGAATCAGACAAATTTTCAAAATTTCTGTTAAATACATGATCCATATGTTCTTAATATATTTCATTTTATCCTCCCACATTTCAACGACGAGGGCTTTGCTAAGTAGCTGTGTGAAATGCGACCTGAGGACCCAGAGTGCCCTGACCGCTTCGATTTGCTTCCGTCGCAGGCCTGAGCACCGCGCGCAGCTCACCGAACTCAACTACTTCGGCGCCGCGCGTGGCCGGCGGCCCGTGCTGGCCTGGCAGCTGCGCCAAGAAGGAGATGCGGAGGGCGGTGGCGACAGCGAGCAAGGAGGCAGCGGAGGCGGCGGGGGCGGCGGTGGTGGCGGCGGAGGAGGCGGCGGAGGTGGTGGTGGTGCGGACAGTGTGGTCGTGAACCAACCGCCTCCAGGTGAGAGACAAAAAACCCGACTGTAGGTACTATAATTGCCGCGTTAAGTTTTTGTATTTTTTTAACACTTAACGGTTGTTATTAATTATTCTGACGAATAATAATAATAAAGTGAGACACTGTGAATTCTACTTCCCGCACCTTACGACTTTCTCCTATTAAAATGTCATGGTTTTCGCATCTCTTACGACAATGATTATGGCCCTAAGTTCTGCCTTACTTCTGTCAATCCGAAACATCTGTGTTGATACTTGTATATTTACCTCGGAGGGTGATACACGCGTTTTAACACAATCTAGCGCTAAGCCCCGCCTGTAGACTCAGGATTCAATATCAAAAACTAACCGTCTCTATTTGTTAGTCTACATCTGTGCATTTTTTCTGACACTCCTGTACATTCATATTTTCGATGGTCATAAACTATGCTTTTTAGAAATAGGTCCCAAATAATTAAAAAAATATGATAAAGTTTTTTGCGACTTTGAAATTAAAAAATTCCACAAATGACTTGCAGTTTTGAAATGTTTTGAAACACAATAGTGACGATATGTTTCCTGCTTCAAACTGCACAGGTTTGCTTCTTTACATGGTGGTCTAGTCTGCCGCTCGAACCTTATCTTTCTCTCCTCAACAATGAGAATTGCCGCGCGTGTCTTAGGATAGTGCAGAGTGTTTCAATCGCGCGTTCAAAAAAAAGCCAGAATCCAAGTTTTGTTGAAAACGAAAATTTCCGACCGGAAATCGATTGCACCAAGTTTCCTCAAACAACGATAAGAGAAACCGAGATTGATTGATTGAATGTTCAGTAATTCCGGGCGCGTCAACTTCTAAGGTCATTAGTCCCGTAAAAGGTCATTAGTCCCATAAAAACAGAAAACATGTAGAACAAGCATGCAGAAAATGATTGTAGTATATTGATAAATACATGTGTTATTATTTCTTTAACATAAAAAATCCTTCAATTCCTTGTATACTGTAATTTATTCTGGGGTTCAGCATATCCCTACTGATGTTCTCCGGGTACCGGAATGACATTGGTACCGGTATGTCCAGCCACTGACAGTTCGGACCATTGACAATGACACCGGTATGTCCAACCGGTCAATGTCATTCCGGTACTCTGAGAACATCAGTATGTGACTGATAAAGAGTTAAACGAAAACATAATTTCATCGAATGCAAATTAGCTGACTTAGAATCGACATCGTTTCCATCATTTTTTCGCGATTTACCTAAACTGCAAATTCTCAACTGTATTTCAGTCAGAATTGCCCTGAAGAACCTAACAAAATATTAAACGCTCGACGACGCAGCTGCGCGGCGCCGAAATGTTGATAGCAAACTCGTAAACCGGTCTCACTCAATTTTGTCTCAATTTACCATTATCTCTTTCTGCATTTATAAACTTACTTACTACGCATTATCATTAATATAGTAAAAACAAATTTAATTTCAGACTCATAAATATATTTGTCGAATTGTCGCCATTTCTTGTGTTCCCAATTTTTCTCTAAGAGAGTATAGTTTATAAGACCAACTCGCGATTAGCTTTGCACCTTAAACCTAATTTTAGCTAGTGCTTAAACTATACATGCGAGTTAGAATAGTTATTGATTTGCTTGTTTGGTGCAGTTTTTGCAACAATCTAGTGTTAATAATGTTCCGATAAAATAGATGATAATTAAGATAATAATTAATGATAATCGAGTGAAAATTATTCATTTACATAAACTCCCTATCCTTCGACCTGATTTTCATTATCCATTAATTTACTTCCCTACCACTATTTTATATATGTTCCGTATCAAACTAAATTAGCTATTTAAATGTTTTAAGTACAGTTTTGTGAGTTACATCTGCAACCCTCTATAAATTTAATTTCAATCACTGCAGTTGTCGTCCATAAATTACGAAACGCTAATAAGGGGAGGGGGTTTGAGGCAGCATTACGCTGTGTTATATCGGGGAAACGGAGTTTAATTTCGTGTTTCGTAACAATGATTTTCTCTTCTTCTTTCTATTTACACTTTTCTACACTTGCTGAAATAATTCCGTTTTTTGAGTCTTGTATTAAAAATACAAATAATTAAAGTTATTAGATGTATACTGTTACAATAAATTGAACTTTTACCATTTTTTAATTTGTAATATTAAGATGAAAATATTCAAACCGATACCGATATGTAGAATATTCTAAAAACCATTTGTATTGGCGCAGTAGACTCTGGCTCATGCGTCATCCACGACGGCGTCTGGTAAGGCTCGAGTTAAATTTTCTCTCTCCTATACGTCCTTCCTACACTAACCATCGCCAACTAATTTCTACATTAATTATCATTAATTTTAATATACAACATAACTAAAATGAACACAAACTGTTTTTACTGGGCTATAATTTATTTTCACTTCTTGCATTTTCAAGGGGGGAGTGTTGTCGTAAGTGTCACGTAATTATTTAGGGTGGGGATTCAAACGCGTGATACGTTACTGGGTTTTCCAAATACTACAATTTGTATTACTTAATTCACGGACGGCCCCTTATTAATAATTCTAGTCGTAATAAGCGCGCGGCCATTGTATACTGAGTGCGGTGCGGTGGTGTGGGGTGCGTGCGCAGGTGCGTCGGTGGCGGAGGCGCGGCCGGTGGGGCTGTCGATCGCGGGCGCGGGCGGCGTGGCGGCGTCTAAGCCGCAGGCGACGGCGGTGGTGGGGCCGGGCGGGCTGGCGGTGGCGCGGCCCGTGGCCACGGCCATCGCCGGCGTGCCCCCGGGCGCGCTGCTGGGCGCGGCCCGCGGCACGGCACGCCCGAGCCAGTACCGGTGCGACGGCGGCCGGCGACCAGGTGGGCCGTGGGCCCGCGCACGCCAGCGCCAAGTACAGCGTGCTGCCTCGGCCGGGGCGCGGACCGCTCGCGTGCGCGGCCCGCGTCCGCCCGTTGCGCGGCGCGCACGACGCCCTCGTCTACGTGCCCGTCTACGTTGTCTGAGGCCGGGCCCACGAGGCGGCCTGCCCTTCGCCTGCCCCGAAGCCTACGCGCAGGCGCTCCGGGGGCGCTGCATGTGCAGCCCTGGTCAAAGGCGCCCTGGGCCAAAGGTCTCATGAATAACTTCGTCGGCGACTCTTTCTTCGTTATTTATAATGTTCCCATCTTTAGCTTTATCTACGATTATTTATCTTCACTATTAGAACAGTGCGGTCCATTTCCTGGCCGCTCTACTAAATATTTAAGTAAAGGCAATCCATATTAGTTAACTAGAAATGACCTCTAGAATTATTTGTCGATTAAAAAAATGATTGATTTACCCCATTGATCACTAATTACGTATTAAAAATCAAGGATTATGTAATTGGGAAAATATAATTGGAGCATAAATAGTTCTGGAAAATTGCCTTACTTTATACTGAAGTGACCGAAAAGTCGTGTCACGTTGAAAATAGTATAGACTCACAGTCACTATAGATAATAGAATTAGAGACATCGCTGAAGGGAAAGGTATTTTTTACGGTGTACCGTGAGATTCAGCGTTAATCGGTAACCTCGACCTCACGAGACTTAATGTCATCACCAGCTAAAGTGCCAACGCCCACTGAATTCATTTACCTACAGGAGGCAACGTTTAAAATTAATCAACTACCATTAAAAATGTATATTTTTTGTTGGATATTTCTGAAACGTTACTGCTTAAAATAAGTCATTGTGTCAGAGGTGTCAAGCTATTCTAGTTTAAGGAGTAGGTAAAAAAATAATAATACAGCTCGCGCATGTGGTACCGTAAGTATAGTATGCAAAAATTTACAGAAGAGAACAAATTACACTCTTCAAACTTTCAAACAAATTATCAAAGTATGGATAATGAACAAAAAAGTACTATATTGCTAAACATTTCTGCAGTAAGTATATTAAGGACACGTGAGATACATAGATATTAACATATTAATTTAAGCATAAGGGAAGTGAAAGAATTTCTGTATTTCATCAGAAGTAAATAAAAATGTTATAACTGGTTTACAACTATTTCTTTCAAATCCCTCATCCTATTGAATGGAGGCAGTCATTTTTATAATAAGTACATATTTCAAATACAAACGTCAGAAACCAATAGTATAATAATATAATGTAAAATGTTATTTGTTTTTACATGTGAGATTAAATATGTGTACAATCTCTTACCTTTCCTTACATTTACATTTCATTCATTCCTTTGTTTAAGACCCCTCATGTGTCACAAAATATATTATTTCTATTATGCGCAACTTTTGTATTTGATCAATGGGTAATCGCATTAAAAGCTTATAGTTATCAACGATGCTATCTAAATTGGGAAGCAATCAGAACTGCACTGAGTTCCCCGGGTGGTTGACAATTGACAAACACCATCGTCAAATAACTTCAGTTACTCGTGTCTGAAAACTCATGCCAAAGTGACATTTGCCAACTTGTTTTAAAACACACAACACTAATGAACATTCGTTACATCATTTGATTTCTAATAACATATTTTATGCTGATTTCAGTGGCATAAGCGGAGCCCAATTTAGATGTGCTACTCCCTTCTCTAAATATTTTCGAGATTCCATTAGCACGAAAATATTTCACTACTAGCTGAAGTACCCCGCGTTGCCGGAGTAGTTATCACAACAATTTATTGGACAGGAAGATATTGCATCAATTCCGCGGAGCCTATTGTATCCCCGCTCCATCTTGCTCAACCCCTCTGCTTTGCTCCCACATGGATATACCCTGTCTTCCTAAGTTTCTCACTAAAAATGTTTATGATTTTTAAATAGAAATTTTACGTATTATTTTCATACTTTCAATCAATTGCCACATTGTAAATCGTATTCTTTTCATATTTTTTTCTTTAAGCATATTTATAAAGAAACGTTTGTAATAGATGTTTGACCCACGTCGTGTAATTGAAATAAAAATATAAATGAAGTGGTTTTAATTGACTTCGAGTTCCCGTTTTATGAATCTTGATATATAGTGGCAGACGGTGAGGTGCTATTAACCACTTAGACAATTATAATATCTCCAAAAATCCATGATCACACAGTGGATTCCGGCTTTAACAAGGTTTTTCTTTGTTTTCCAAGCTCTTTTGTTGTATTTCCCACAACCTTGAAAAACAGTGTTGACGTACATTTAGTTCCTTCCATTTTTCACAACTCTTTTACTTTAATAATACTTCTTGCCGAACTTGCACCAATTTCAATAATTATTCCTTCATCAGCAAATGGTACCTTTTCTCCACTATGATAAAACACTTCCCTACAAACATTTACCCATCTGTCTCAATTTCAATCTAATCCGTTAATCATTCATAATAGGTTTCACGTTCACTCACCTTGTCCCACCCGGACCCACTCTGTCCCACTTCCAAATATGTAATAATCTTACTTAATATTCTTCATCTAAACTAATAACTCTTTCATGTAGAACATATATGTGCATTTATTCCTTTAACGGCAATATCATAGATTCATCAGCAAAATGTCGTTTTACAAACATTTCATATGTGAATAAGTAAATTACCCTCTTGTACACTAAATACATTCACGTCTGGACGCAATTAAAATGCATATCCAAGTTACTTTTATACGTAGAATGACGAAATACAGTCACAATTATTCATAAATATAAACATTTCGATTAAACAATTGACGATAAAATAAATAGGTCTCATTTACTCTTCAGATATATGCAATTCTGTGAATTGATGAACTCAATCGTAGACCTCGTCATCCCCTGATCGTGCGCTGCCCAAACTATTGCTCATTGATGTACTCTTGAATCTATGATGCAATGCTAAGCGAAAAACGTCCAGAAAAGTAATTATTTTATAAATATATGAAGGTTTATGGTTGTAAATCATAGCCTATAGCACACCGGACCTTCAATGGGAGCTAACACATAGTTTCATTGCTATTCGTCCAGTACATTCAAATATTACTCTGAAACGCAAAGCCCTTGTGTCTTTATATATTAGTTTAGATTAAAAGTATAGCAAGGTTCAGAACAAACAGACGATTCGTCGTTGAATTTCTGAGTTACTACTTAATTTTTTCACATCTTCGACTGATACTACAAAAACGGAATTCTTGGCCTCAAATTCACAAAATGCATTAAGAAACTGATACATGTTCATTTTAAAAGTATTCACAAACGTTATTTACTTGGGTTACTCAAAAAAACATTTCCTTTTAATATTTGGAACATTTATGAATACTTCTTGGTGAAAATTAAGTTAATTTTTAAGTTATATAGTAACAGAAAATGTTCGATAAATTTTATCTCGTCTACAATCAAAAAGTAAGTATGTACTATTTTCCAAACAATAATTCAAAACTGTTGCTTCATGGTAAACAAACAGTTATTAAACTAATGGTTCTACAACAACACATAGTTTCTCAATTCTCGTTTCTCTCATAGAAAATTCAGAGCTCAATGAAAATTAAACCTGCGCCATTTTGTGTAAGCGTATTTTATTATATTAATAATATTTAATAGTCTTAATGAAATCATTTTTTTAAACTTTGGAGCCTTTTTGAGAAAATGTTTTTAAAATTGCTTTTATTGCACGGACCATTACACGAAAACTACTCCTTTGGAAAAAATATTCATCTAATTTAAAGATCAACAAGGAATTTTGTAAAACAAATTTCCTTACGGAAAAAGCTATATCTTCAATTCTGTGGTAGTAAGATACATTGTTCACAGACAGACGGAAGGACTAACGGAACCGGATTGCCATAAACCAATTTTTCTGTATCAATAATCCATAAAAAGTGGATTCTGACTACACAAAGAATTAAAAGAAGTTATTCATTACACATATGAGCAAGAATTATCCATTTTCTGGTATTAGGGGCCCAACAATGCGAGAAAGTAAAAATATCAATTTTATTAATTTTGAATATTCGCTTAAGTTGACGGAAATCTATTGTAACGTATTAGCCAGCGTGCCTCGTGGCATCTATTTGGGGACGCTTGGTAGAGGATTAGGCCTCGCCACAGGAGGATGAGAAGGGTTTTTCCCGTAAAGGCAGAAGAACGCCGGAAACGGGAGATCACAATAGGCTTTGGGGATATCCCGCGCTATAAAAAGAAAACCTTTCACTTGTTATTAACAAAAGCGGGGGCGGTGGTGCGTGAGTAGTTTAGGTATCGTGGGCCTCGCCTATATAACAGAGTGTGACAGAGCCAGTGCGGTGGGTCTGGAGACGGTGGGGAGAAACCTCGTGCTGTGTTTGCAACCAAACTTGGCGCAAGACGCGTGATATGCGAGCCAGGCTCGCGGGCTGGATGTCATTAGTTGACGAAGCCTGCGGACTTTTTAGTCCTTGGGTAGACTGCGGTCACGGGGGAGCGATGCTGTGTGCGTGCTCCGAGGTTGAAGAGTGGGTGAGTGCCACGATTCACGCCGAATTCTCAATCGGATAAGAATCGCTCCTGCGATCGATGGCAAACCAGCCGTTTGGTGCCGCAGAACGGACTTTTGGTTCCCAGCGTGTAATCTCGCGTACGGGAGCTTAGGCTTTGTGCGCGCTTCAAAGTAGGAGTGGCGAAATGCCACAATTTCTAAAACCATCTTCAATTCGGGTTTGATCGCTCCCGCGATCATGGGGATAGTAGGTCTATCAGAGTTAGGGTGTAGTAGGATATTAAGTGTATTATATTTGTTTGTTTTTCTTGTTAATAAATATATTTGTTATACGAAAGCTCTGTGTCTGTGGTCGCTGTGAGTATCCATGACGTCACACTATGCAGCCTGTGACTATGTCAGAGGTCTCAATGGTTTTCTTGGAACCTTTGAAAAAAGGGAAAAATATAAAATAATCTCTATTACTAATTTTGAATGCTCGCAGAAATTAAAGGAAAACATTACAGCTTCTGGCCATATGAGAGGTAACAATGTTTTACTTAGATAGTCAGGAGGATTGGAAAAAAATACAGAACCAATTAAATACTTTCAATTTTGACGGAAAAATGACATTATTTGATGAATTAATCCTCAATTTCTCATACAGATAATAGAATTTCTATTACGAGTCAATTCTCACACTCACTGTTTCTCTGCTTAATGACACAGCTGACGTCATCAACGAGGAACAAGATGCTCCAGTTTTCACGTATGCCGTTTCAGACCCAATTTTTGCTGCTCCAGGACCCCATTTTTCGTTGCAGCAATTTTCTGATGTAGGCTACAAGTTATACTTACTTGAATAAAGATCCTAATTATAATTTTCCTAATAGATCCCAGTTTAAGATAATAATCAATTCACTGAACCCAAAACATTAATAATTTAATAATGAATTGCTATTTGTATAAAAACATTGATTGGTACTATTATAAATATGTTTACAACCAACTAATTACGGTACTTGCAATATTAAAGCATTAATGAAAATTATGATATTATTGAACATGTTTGTAAGTACTAGTTTAACTCTTTAAAAAAATCATCACCACTTGATTAGTGATTGTAATAAAATAGTGATATCAACATACAAGATAAGATACTTAACCATGAAGTAAGAGAATGTAATTACATTGATAATTAAAACTGAAATAGCCTGTACATCTTGTTGCTGCAAACAGCAACGAATTACACTAACTACATATCAGGGTCAGGTGTTTATTGAGTTTAGGAGTCATCTCCTACTTTCTTTTAAAATAAAACTGAAATATATTTACGACTTGTTGACTCAAAGACATTAAACCAATGTTGTAACCGAGATCTATAAAAATGTATAGTTAATTTGCATTCACAAACTAAATATAGGAACAACAAAATAGAAACACAAGTACGAACAACGAAGTATTCACGATGAAAATCATTCCTATAAACAATTATTTTATTGTTCTCTGCTATAGACAGCTGTACAAAGTTATCCACTACATTTTAATATCCCTCAAACAACATCTTGATTTTAATACAATCGAAGTACTCATTCCTCCGTTTTGTTAACGTTTTTCACCCGCGCCCTCGAATTAGGCCAATGCATGGCATCAACTGATACGTATAGACAAGACACGCATCAATTGATGCGCGTTTCAGTTTCTATACGAATTATTGGGTGGGGCTGTCTGAGGTAAGCTCCCGGATAGAAGTAATGCAGGGCATCAACTGATGTCACTGCATTGCCTCTGACTGGGATGTTCTAGGTTTCTAAAGCCGACAGTGGCAAGATTTTCAACACTAGCTATGTCGAATTCAGTCGCTGTTGGATGATACCTAGCGCCAGACTGCTCTGATCGGTATTTTTCGAGGTTTCTCCGATCAACACAGGTGAATGCCGGAGCAGTACCTTAGCAAATGGGCAATGGACCACGTGCGATATTTCTTTTCTTTTTTGTCCTCTCTTTACTCCTTATTTATACAAGAAGAATACCTGAACAGCCTGAAAAACACTTCCCACACTCCAAGGATGTGGGAATGTGAGCACTCTATCGAGTATATCGGAAACCTCTAGTGTTCTCAAAGTTACAGGTAGGGTGCGCGCAAAGTCTTTGTTATATCAAAGGCCAGTCAGGGTTTCAGTATGTAATTAAACAGATTTTTTAAAATTCAGTCATAATTAAGACAACAGTGTAAACCGTTAATAGCAGACCTGAAGTGTGATAAAATATAAAAGACAACGAATTGTAAAAGTTTTCACAGTTATATTAACTCGCAAACATTTTTGTGAGATGGGTTTGAAAATTTTAAAATTAAAGCAAGAAAGTAGCAAAAAAGTTTTATATTACAATTTAAGTTATTGTTTATAAATAAAAAATATTTCGACATAATAATTATAAACCAACTTCCAATAGATATTTCAGTAACGTTAAAGATCATCAAGAAAAGAAAGGAATAATTACTCTAGCAATAGAAATTAAAATTATGATTGAAATATATTGTACTTAAGATTTGGGATAAAAAATGCCCATAGGTTTAAAAACACCAAAAATGTCCCAATTTTCCATTCAAATTTAAAAGGGAAAAAATGTCTGAAAATACATCTTAAAATTCTCAAATATCGTGAATTATGTCGATGCAAAAGCAGATAAGTCATTAGAGATCAAGAAAAATTCAAAACCATAAAAATCTTAGCGAATAGAGGCACGACAATGCAACTAGCGGAGAATTCAGTAACTACCAGAGTACAGAGTTCGATACGTCTCCGCTAGGTGTCGCAGCGACAAGCACAACACCCATGGCATTATTTACAGAGGCCATGTGTCACCCTGCCCAAAATTATTCTCGCATTAGGAAATTAATTTTAACAGATCTATTATTTTTAATTTTTCGTTTAAGTAGTGCAACAGCAATACAATAAGTGTAAGTTGCAGAGATTGTAATGAATACCAGCGCATTTTTGACATATTGGATATTGACCGGATACAATTAGCTTGCCCGCAATACCCCATGCTGCCATAGACTTATTTTACATAGTGCATAAATGTATAAAGCTGGGCGACTTTATGCCGTAGATAATATTGTAATTATGTATACTTCTTGAACACCATTTCCACATTTTATTTATTTTATTCATACAGTATACTCTGTGAAACATTGTTAGAAATCATTACTGATAAAAAAAACTTTCAGCCCCTGTTTCATAGAAAGAGGTTTACCGCTGGTGAAATTGTTGCTTCTTTAGAAGATGAAGTCGGTAAAAATTAATATTTTGAGGAAAATTATTTTAGCATGACCATAATTCCTCCTGATCCTGATCAACTGACTGATGAAAAATAAACTCCAAATATTATTTCCAAAACAGAGACATTCAATATGTAAGAGGTCATTGGAACTGACAATAGATAGTGACAGAAAATAGCTTCCCACATACATAACAATATACTTTTAGATCAAAATTGAATTGTCGTGTCGTGTTGGCGCGTGTCGGGTTGGGCGTTCGTGGCCGTCAGCTGACGGAGGGACCTAGACGTCAGAGCCCATCCAGCTACAATCTGTCCAAGAAATTCGCGTCGCAACGCTTCGAAAATGCTTGTTTCGTTATCACAGTAATATCATCAATATTCGGAGGAGGCTCATTGTCCCCGTACAATCTGATGCAAAGTTTCCGACTGTTATGAAGCTCTTGCGACGTAAGGGCCCCCCTCTACGTATGCTGCTGCCGACCGAGTTCGGACTGACTGCGATAGCTCAGAGTCATCACCGTTGCCTGAGAAGCACAATTGTCTGGAATGTCCTAGGGGACGAGACCAGACGCTAGCGTACTTTCTACCCTAACTACTACATACCTGGTATGAATTTAACTGTTGACTACAGAAGAACATTCTAATGACCACCTGCTCTGATCTGTAATTTTTCGGTTTTCTCTGAATAATACATGGCGAATGCCAGAGGAGAACTTTTACCACAGGGACCCCGAATCCCGCGCAATCTTTCCTTCCTCATTATTGTTTTCTCCTCTCCCCGTACACACGTTTACTCACTCACTAAGCATACAACCGCGGATGTTAGGAGGTCTGCAGGGAGCTTAGAGTTGGGGTGGTAATCCGCTGGGAAGATTCCTGGAAGACAAAAATCCCGCAAGCCGACGAGTACTAAGGCCGTATCTCGTGTTCCTGCGACGACCTCCCCCTTGGGACATAGCATGTACCACACTTACGGGAATCATTACCGAGTAGTTCGAGCGCCCAAAATCAATAAATACTTCGGGGTATATTGTTACTCTCCTCTTCTAAAATAATAAAACAAAGGCATCGCTGGCATTTGTCTGAGCATTAAAATATGAGAACTTTCAAACAGATTTCATTTTTTTGGTCAACGTTTATTCTAGAAAGTTTTCTTGTAAAACACTAAGCCTACAAAAGTATAAATGAGTAATGATGATTTTCGAAAATGACAAGTTTGGAAAGCAGAGCCAGTGATCTTATTCTTTGCCACTTCTGTGCGTTCTTACATTTCATAGCCTTGTTTCCACGTTGGAGCAACCTTAATATTCTGTGGAAGAGTAAAATTTCCAATTAAAATAATATTACAATTTAAATGAAATTTTTACTCCAATTTAATAAGTTTTTCAATTTCATTTTTTGTCATTTTATTACTTTAAATAAAGATTACTTTCAACAACGAAAATTGTTTAATGCATACTAAGTTTCCAAATCAAACCACTTAGAGCACAAATTTCACTACTCAATTGTGCAACTTTTGTTGCGAGTACATCTGCAACATTCACATGAAGATAAATAGATATGTTTAAGACACCATAAAACGCAGTTTTTGTTTGTGTACGTAACAAACATGTAGAAAGTTTAATAAGTGGCCATCAGAAAGAAAACCTACATTTATATACATTTTACAGTATGATGCAATAGATCACATTATCACAATGTTTTAATGTAATTGTAACAACGTATTAGATTTAGACACCAAATTGTAAATAGTTTGACATTCAGTTTGTGTAAATAGTTAATTCAGTTGAAAGAATTTATTGCAATATAATGTGAGGAACGTAACTACAATTACGAATAAACTCCATGATGTACGTACTCTGGGTTGAGCTATTCAGAAAGTCAACGGTGCAATGGTAGGTTGTCTTGCAACGAGTGAACTTTGTTCTGTACATGAAGCAAGTCATGCAAAGTTTAGCGTAAAGTGACTTACAATTATGAAAGATAACCGCATATTAAGCTTATAAGAATAATCAATCAAAGTAGTGAAATTGCAATGAGGAAAGAGCCAACACCATCAAGTCAGGTGAAATGATTGCATAAGATTATACTAATTGACAAAGGACTTGACTATGATCAGTAAAGGGGACATCAGAAAGTTTAAACGGTGGTCAGTACGGATGAATTGTAATCGAACTAGAGAGCGGTCAGGGGAAAAAAGCTTACCGAGATATTTTGAAGGTGAAGCTATTAGTTAAGTTATGAGAGTTTTAAGTGATTTGTGAACATTATTTATTGATTTTATGTTACTGTCTACTTTTCTCTTCCATACTAAGTAACGATGGAGGTCTAGTGTAAGCTATGGATAAACCCAGAGACAAAAACGTACCGAGGATTGAAACGGCTAAGATGAAGCTGAGTGGATCGGCGATGGATGAAGACTTCAAAAATCAGAACGGAGATGGCGAACAAGTGAATCAAGATTATTATCGTTCTCCACTGGCTCCATACAAAGTTCGCTCTCATGCAAACAGCTTTCAAGCATTCGCTCCAAACTCGCTCAGAAGGTGCATGATCAATATCAAACAAGCACGTCACAACGCATATTAACAGACGACACTCCTGTTCAAAAACAGGAAAATAGGATTTGAACCCTGAGTCCGCCGACCCATATCATGTCTACCAACGGTAACCAAACTCTTCACATCCACAAAAAAAGATAACCACAATAGCACCTTGACTATTCTAGTCCGCTGCTACAAGAACACAAAGAAAACCATACGTGATTCAGACAGGAAAAAGAAGCTGTTGAAGCTGTGCATTCAACATAAGTGTTACACAACTTTCAGAGCTTTGGTCATAAGGCGAGATTCTGAAAACAACAAGTATTAAAACTGTTAGCACGCCTTGGGGCTTGGAATCTGCTTTCCACATTGAATATTATAGAAATTGTCAGTGTTATCTATGTCTGGGGGAAAGAAAATAGTTTTCCTTTCTGATTGAATTTCGTTACGCTCGTGAGTACTGAAATTCGTGAGTAGAGAGTTCACGCACCAACAAGCTGTTTCATGGAGAATCTATCGGCATGCAGCTTCGGAATGCGATACCAACATTACACGAGTCATTCAGCTTCGACTGCAGTCGATACGCGCGTAATACGTGGTTGCACATAGCGAGGCCATGAGATTTCTGATTTCAAACAATGTTATCCCGTCGTGTTTGAGGGGGAATAAGCTAATTTTCTTAGAAATCTCTAATAATAAATCCTCGAGAAAATTGTGCTCTTTACACAATTTAAGTAGATAAAATTTCCTATAAAAGGTGTATGTAAGATTTTATTGGAAAATTAACACTTTTAAAGTTATAAGCGTATAGAGTTCACGTTTTTATTTACGGCAATGACATTTCTTAAGTATTTCCTTTACAGAAATGTTGTTATGATAAGTTCAATACACGGATGTAATTTTATTTTGGTGTAATACGCATCAACAATATATATTCCAAACTTTTACCCAAAAATGAACATTTACATTTATTAAATCTTATTTTGTACATAGACCTGCGAGTGTTCGAGGTGATTGGGTACGAGATAACCTCGGCTTCAAAAATTGATAACCCATAGTTTATTTGATAAAGATCTGTTTCAAATATTTGATAAAGGTTTGTGATTGTACCCTGTTAATATAAAAAATTACATAAAACAATATACGAATACAAATATCTCAAATGGCATAATGTCGACCCGATAGCTAGCCGAGGGTGCTAAGGTTGAAGAGCCGTAGTTGCCTCGTGCCTGAAGGGTCGCGGATTCGAATCCCGCCCGGAGCATGAATGTTTGAATGGGTTTGTACGATTGAAATTGTCCACTCATCCTTCAGCATCATTTCATACCTCATCCACCCGAGCTAATAACCTGGGGGTGTAAAATTGATTCAGCATAGAAATGCTGATCCCCTCCAAAAAGTCACATGCACTTACTCCCAGAAAAATATGAATGGGCCTCTGTGGGTACGTTCGTGTGGTTCTAAGATGACCAATTAGCGATCAAAATAATAATAATAATAATAATAATAATTTGCAAACAGCGCAAATCTATACGTTTCCCTGCGATTAACAGCGTTGTATATTTCCGTCGATACCAACTAAGAATTCTGAAAAATTCGAGACTTTCGCGCGACAGAGCGCAAGGAATACACAGTGAGGTAAAGACGCACAGCTGAATCCGCGCCAAAGGCTCTGTGGCAGCGTCAGTGGCGGTGGCCGTTATTCTTGTCTGGCTCCCGTACGTATGATGAAAATCGCCGTACGTGAGCGACGAATGCAAAACTAAAATTGATAGACAAACACAGAATACTAACATTTACGAAAATGAAATTAAAATGTTACAATAACACAACCCTTCAACTATAATCACAGGGTGTTGAGACATAAAGCCTTAAAAAGGAGAACAATCATAAGAGTACGAACGGGTTCAAGAGAAGCTCGACGGAGTCATGACCTCCCAAAAAATTGGTTAAACTTATGCAGGAGTATGTTGGGAAGCATCATATCAATGGCTCCTAAAAACTCTTTTTATGTCCCTTTGAAATTTTGACTCTGTCATTGACATTTTGTTTCTAAGAACTTGAGTTTTCGAATCTCTACTCTCACACCTAAATCTAACCCAATACTCTTTCATATAAAAAATATAGGGTCATCCTAGACAATTATTTAAACTCAATTTACAAATTCAAACTACTTTATGGGAATCTGTGTCAAAAAATGTATCACCCCGCTCTCAACTTAAATATCTAGGTCCACGCCCGCGTGAGAACAGAGAGTCATTCGCTTGCGACAAGACTAATTAAAACAATTTACAAACCAATCACATGCTAATTGCAAAGGTCAACAATCCACTGCGAAACGTCCCGGCGGAGACGCGGCTGAACCGGCGCCAAACGAGCCACCGTGGCGGTGGCGGCGGCGGTTATTCTCACGAGCAGCGCCCGCCGCCCGCGCATATGACGAAAATCTGCGGGTGTGGACGCCGTCCAAGGCGGGGGAGGGGGGTTGGGCGGCGCCGCCAAGCCGTGGAGGCGCTTGCGTCGCGGGGAGTGGGGCAGGGGAGGCGCTGCGTCCCACTGTGTAGGGGCCCGCTGCAACGCCGCGACGCCGCGCCGCGCCGCGCCGACCCTCGCGCAACACCTGCTGGCAGAGTGTTGGGAGCTGGCGACGGCGAGGCGCTGCCCAAAATATGACCTTCGCCCCACACGTCCACTTGCCTGCAAGTCGACCACGCTGCGCCGTAAACTTGGCAGTGGCTCCCTGACGTATATTGGGAAGATTGATGGATTCGGATTGACATTGGATTCGCGAATAAGTCTGCCCACCGGAAGGAATGTTTCCCTAGCTTCCTTCTAGTTGATTAAAAAAATTGAAAATGTTCAATGTTTCTAGAATATCTAACCTACATAGACAGATATGTGGTATATAAATCAAATGAAATATTATAATATTACACAGTGAACACGTTATATTTAAAAGCAAAAAAATATTTTTTTTAAATATTCAGTCATAATCAAGGTGTACGAAAGCTATGTGATACAACCATTTTTTGATGCATGGGATAAATCAATGGCAAAATAAAAACCGTGTGTAGTGTAAAGAACTTAAATATTTTTAGAAAAACTAAATATACTGCATAATATTTCTTCGCTAAATTAATGCAGTTGACACAGAAATTGGCAAAAAAAACATCACAATCTACGTGATCAAATCACTTTTTTCTTTACCCCCTTTTAAGCTATCTTCTCGTACAACTCTTACAGACAGTTTAATATCGTGCTCCAGAGAAATCTCTCCTTACTGAACCGAGTTAGGGCCTGCTATTAAATATTGCATTTATGTTGGTAGCAACCAGATAACTTTGAAACAAGTGAAGGGACAACACAACCAACATCTGTTATGATTGTGATCATAGAGCTATGAATACATAGAAAATTGTATAAAAGTTTTGTGAACAAATTGCCGCTAATATAAATATTAACGACGCAAGCGACAAGTCAAAACATTCATTTTTATCATTTTTGAAAAAACAAAAGAACAAGCAATATGGCATTTATGTCATCTTGTAGAGTCTATTTATCACTATCCATACTAAAAGTTTAAAGAAAAATTTGGAGCCGTTTTTTTTTTGAGAAAATCTTGTGTATGTACGTTTTTGCAATTGGACATATTACGCGCAATATTGCGCGAAAACTACTAAAAGTTTCAAAACAATGCTCAAAACCTTACTGAAAGAACTCACTTTGCAGAAAAAAAATATTTAAAGGAAAAATCCCTTTCTTCAATTTTGTAGTTGTAGAAATGCGACCGAAAATTTTCAATATTTTCGAACATTTCTATGTCAGTGCCAGAAAAAGTCTGATGTAAAGTGAAGTGTTTTCCCGACCTTACAACCACGCAGTTGCTAAAGACATTTATTATCAGATCACTCGGTTCTACATATTTGCGCTTTATTATCATAATGATGATAAAAATGATAGTTTGGTAGTATTCTATTTATTTTATAGTAATTCCAGTGTTTTACATGTTTACACCCCCGCTCATTTTAATATTTAATTTTCATTTTACACTGCTTGAGATATACGAAGCTATGGAGGATTTTTATTCATGCAACACTCGTAATCCGTGCATAGCATCCTTTGTAACAAAATTAATTTCTATATCTTGATTCTATGATTGTCTCAACTTGTAATTTAGTAGGAACTTTTTTGATACAACAAATCATGTTATATACTTTGCCAAAAAATTCTTAAATTTTGAAAATTTCAAAAATTTCATAAAAAATTTGAAATGCAATTTTTGTTATACAAATTTCTAGAACAAAATATGACAAATGATTACTTATAAATATACTGTCTAAAATAACAACCCCTTTACATTACAACGAAAAAATCATATTAGTTTCCAAGTCAATCGAGATATATTATTTTAAATTCGACTCTAAAGGCGCGAAATTGGCCAAAATTGCTGTTTCGTAAGGGCAGTGTTAAACAAATAAATCAAAGAAGTGAATTTTTTTACGTATCTCAAATATTCTTAGCTGATAAGATTTTCAACGAATTCTAAAATGGTGGGGTTGGTATCTTTGTCGATTTGTCGTGAAGTGGCCCCCACATTAGGAGCCTCCAGATTAAAATGCGTATGAGAAAATAAAACATAAATAAATATATACTTAGAAGATTGCTTCCCATTAATTACATTTCCCATGTGATATTTAGTTCCACACGAAATAAAATAATGTAGTATACTTCAAACCAACATTTTTACTCGTCATAGGTAACAAAGGACAAAAAATTCGAATTCTATATTAGATGATTCAGGATTATTTTTGAATTACGAAGCCTAATTAATTTTCAATTTAAATACTTTCCAATAATTTTATTTCCATGTTACGTAATAAAACCATAATAGACAATCAACAAATTGGTGTCCATGACTACTCTAACCTATATTTGTGATACACTCTTGGCTGTTTTACACTCTTTAAATGTTCTGTAAATTTTGGAGATTATGCAACAGAGGTAATGCTTTTTATAATATTTGTCTTCTGCGCCAGTTGTTACGAAGATGGTTCCTAAAGTTTCAAGTAGCGTGTGTGGATGCAGCCTTCGCCTAGGTTCTGCACTGCTTGGCCTGTTCTTTTCCTTCTTTAGCATGGGACGCGCGTTGTTCTTGATGAAAGATAACATGTCGAAAATCGATATGAACCAAGAACCACGACAATCTGAGTTCTTTCAAGTAGTTGCAGATTGGTGCATAGTCTTGTTTTCAATGTATCTTATGATGGGAATCGTCCAGGAAAATGTTAATATACTTTTATCATGGCTCTACATTTTTATGTTCATGATGATTTTTCATGTGGGAACAACAATGTATACAGGAATAACCGTAGTGTTAAGTAATTTTACAGAAGGTCTAGCGCATATTGTACAAGGAGTAGTCTTTGCTATTTTCTACATATATTGGATGATCCTAGTTTACAGTTACTTATACAGCATCAGACATTTTCAAATTAATGAAGACTTGGGATAAAAGAAAATTTAAGAAAAAGAAAAGAATACACTCTCGATGTCACGGCATGCCATACAAAAAGAACCATTCTTCAAAGCATGTTTAACTTCTGAAAAAAGTTGATAGTGAAAACCAAGATGCCACATCACACGAAGAGTTACCATCTAATGAGTGGTTAATTAATATTATATGCATATTTTTCCACGTGTAATTATGTGTGTTAAGTTGATATCAACAATGTCATGTGCAAAATAATGTACCAAAGTTACAGATAGTACTAAACGGATAATTGTGAGATGTAGAGAAAGTATATGACCGCAGTCTGTGAAGTGGTTGCTATCATGGAGAACATTTGTTGAAGACTCTCATCGTAACTAGTGTGCGAAGATCATCATAAATTCAAATATGCTGCTATTCGTATTTGACATATATCTTTTAGAATGAAAATTAAATTACTTTTAGATAAGAAGTACTTTTATCTGAAATTGAAAAATGGAAAGTCTCATAACAAAACTGTAAAATTTGACAATTGGACACATTTTCTACACTAGCACTCATTAATTGTCTGCATTAAAATAGGCGAAAATTGGGTATCTTAATGAAATCTGATTGGAGAGAGAAGCCTAACAGACCCAATAAAAATTACTTTCTCCGTAATTGATGTAAGCACATTGTATCGGTCGTAAGCTGTTGCATCTGAAAGGGAAATTCTGAATTAATGAGTATTGTTTATTACTTTCTCTCACTTGTAAATGTAAGAAGAGAAAGTATTGTAATCGTGCGCCGTAAAACTGGTAATTTTCGACACAAAAACTCCTATTGTCAAGCCCTGGTAAGGAAACAGTGGGTAAATCCAGTTGCTAAATGTAGATAAATTTCCTTTAACCCGTGGTGTAGCCACAATCCATGTTTTATGCGTCCTTCATACCGAAAAATTGATTGACGCCAAAACGTCTGTGTGTGACCGTCTGTGCACAACGCTAGCGCAAAAACGTTTTAGCCGATGTTTTCTAAAATTGATATTCCCCAATCGTTCTAGCTGATGTCACAGACACTGGAATTTGAAACCAATATTTTAATTCTGGGGGTACTTTACAAAATATTCCTGGGTCTTTCTCAAAATTTTCAAAAAAATGTTCCAAATTTTTTGATTAAATTTTGTAGTTGACTAATGCAAAAGACGTTCAAGAGAATGGTGCAGATCTCACTTTCGTTGATACCCTCTATTTTTCGAAAATTGAAAAAAAGTTAAAGCTTCAACATTAGAGACAGATTTTTGTCTTAGACAAAGTCTGTTGTACAAAATTAGCTCTTCAAAAAATATCCTGTACAATGTTTTGAAAAAACGAGTAGTTTTTGCGTATTTTACAATTGAAATTTACAAAAAAATTGCCAAAAACTGCTCCAATTTTTTCGTTAAAGTTTCTCCACATACGTAACAAGAAACCGTACGAAATTTGGCGCTAGATCAATTTCGGGTATTGCTCGTTTTTTCGAAAATTACACAAACTTTTCAAAACTACAAACCTGATGATAGAAATTTTATCTCAGACAGTGTGTTGTACAATATTATCTCTTCAACAAAGATTATGTACAATTTTTTGAAAAAACGAGTACTTTTGCGTAATTTCGGCTTGAAATTGATTAAATATATGCAGGTTTCACACCAACTAGAGCTAATTCCTATTTATAGCAAAAATGGCGCTTTTAGGAAGATTTTTTCATTTACTTCTGCTGGCCCGACGTCCCACACCAGCCGAGTACGATACTTGAGGGTACATTGAATTATATTTGCCTTGTTTAGGAAACAATCGCATATGAGTACAATGAGTACACGTGGATTGAATGTGCAAAGCCACATGATGTTCGGGGGAGGGATGGGGTCGAAGAACTATCTTGGTAGTTTCTGGTGAGGAGTTTGTTTTCCGATTTCGAAATGCACGGCTGAGGGAATCTGGGGGATTTTAGGATAGAAGCGAGTGTACAGGCGGGAGAAATGGACGGAGATCGCAGGACGGAGTTCGTTATGTAACTGAGAGTTAGATACAAACCAGGGAGCTTTTGTAAGGATTCGGAAGAATTTATTTTAGACAATATGCTGCTTTTTAGATATTTGGTTTGCTGGCTGAGGCTCAGATAGGAGAAGACTACGATAATATTGGACGAATTATCTATTGGTATAGATGAGAAGCTACATGAAGTCGCAGGGATGAAGACGTCTTGGGTATGAGATGTAATTGGTGGGTTCTACGGGTGGGCAGATTTACGTGAAGAATATTTGATTTGCAAATGAGTCTCCCATTGCGTGGTCGAATATTAATGTGACTTCGTATTCTTGCATATTCACTCCTAAATCCGTGCTTTTGAAACGTATGTTGTGCATCAGAAACATTTCCTTTATTATTAGGAAACAGAGTAATACAAAGTCACAGTACCTTTGCCTTTCCTCCCATGTAAATTCCGCGCACGTGCGAAAAATTTCAGTCAACTAAGAAATCCCTTTAGTATTTGTGGATGTCCGAATATTAATGTGAGCCACCAAAATTATGTACACCGGAAACGACTCAAACGATACTAAGGACGGAGAGAGTGATACTAGTTATGAAGTGAGCAGACGGATATCGATGGCCGTGGAAAAGATATGAATGATGAGAGCAGAGCCGGAGCATCACCTATATCGTATGAGAGCAGTCGTGAACCGAAGACACTACAGCAAATTAATTAACAGCAATGGGGTATCGAAGTTCGCTAGCACGAGCGGGGCGGTAGGCTAATGTTTCTGGTCCGGGCAGACGAGCCAGAGGCTATCGGGCACCGCCTCCTGGCTCCCTCCACATCCCTTTGATCTCCCGCCTCTGCTCTCAAAGCCTAGGGGCCGCCCCAGAAACATTTAGCTCGCTAGCAACCCATTCGTCAATACTTCTGTAGCTCTGTACCAACCATAACATTCTTTATTATAGTGAGAGAAATTTTCTGTAAAAGTCAATGTTGATACACAAAATTCTAGTTGAAGTTACGAACTTCACTATTTAATAATGCTTACATATCCTTAGCATATGAGAACCACAGAAATATTTATCGTTCTTAAATGAAGTATTACACTTTTAATTTCTATATTTTCAATGTTCATTATATGTATCAAAATTCTGAATATTTGAAGTGTTTGGTGTTTTAAAAGTTAATCAATGAAACGATTCAGGATGATATTGAGATTTATTGATGCTTTTATTCTATATCTTGAAGAGAAAAGTAATATTTTACATACTTATATTACGTGTTAGACGTTTTATTACTTTGGTTTCTTCAATGTGTTTCGGAATTCTGAATAAACGAAGTATCTGAATGTTTAAAAGTTTATCGTTGCATTCGATTTCGGATAGTATTGAGGCTTATTGGTGGTTTTATCTTACTTAATGGGGTTGAAAGTAAGTCTATTTAAGTTAAGTGTTAAACGTTTAATTTCTTTGTTTGGTTTGTTTTCAAAGTTCAATGGGATATCGCAATTCTGAAAATTTGAAGGGTTTGGAAGTTTATCATTACATCGTATTCCAAATAATATTAAGGTTTATTGACGCATTATTGTTAGACAATATAGATCATTTGGTTGTAATATCACAATACGATCATTTTGTCTTTTACCATCGATTTTGCGCGGTTCACGATCCTTTCTTAGATAATAAAGCAGACGTAACATAGGTAGAAAACGTTTGAAAAACTTGTAGCACTGATTTCGGTCTCAACTCCCTGATGAACTTTCAACAAGGAAACGTCTATCGCTTTACGTTATTTAGAAAGGGTTTCCTTGCCTTTTAGAGGCTTGGAAGAAATTTCTTTATCATTTGACATGTTTTATTGATTGGCAAGTTCAAAGTAATGGGGGCCCGGGTTTTTCATGTGTTATAATTTTTCCCAGAATACAAATATATTAGATCCGTATCTAAATCTAGATCAATCTCATACTAATAAAAAATCAAATAAATAATTATGACACGCAAGCACAATATTGCAGTAACAATTGAAAAACTGTTATAATATCCATTACATAAATGTAATGTAAGTAGTATTAACCTTTCTCCAGACTGATAAAAGTATAAATTTGCTAGTTGCATTTCAAATAAGATTGAGTTGTCAGGGAAGGGGCTGAAGGGAACCTGAAAAACAAAGAGCTATGCCAAACACAGGGAGATTTTTTAAGTGGTATTCTCTATACGCTTTGATCATACTGTATGAAGTACTCCAAATTACCACACTTAAAAAAAATACGTATAACGATATCATACAACGTCATGTTGAGTATAGGAATTTCTCAATATCATCTCATTCTTACCAGCATAGGTGACTCATCAACAGATGCCACTGCAGTGTCTGGAGGGAGGTTCTAGGATGAAAGTCCCGACGGCGGTAGGATTTTCGAGGCAAGCTAAGCAGCTAGTTCGAATTCAGCCCCTGTCTGGAGGAGAGTTGAAGGGGCTGGCAGCGCCGATCGATAGTTTTCCGTGTCTTCACCGATCAACACTGATCGAATGCAAGAGCAGTACACTGACAAACAAACCACGAGCGATGTTTCTTTACCCCTTTCTTGCTCTCACTCACACTCACATTCCCTGTACTACACACTTGTCGGGAGCTTAGTGGTTGTCCCTACTGGGGCGGGGCCACGCAGATGGTGGGAGATACCTGGCTGGGGAAAATCCCCGCAAGCCGACCTAGAACGCCTACTCACCACCAGAACGCCATTTAGAGGAGGAAGATTAACCGTCATAAAAAATGATTGACTATACTGACGAGACTAATGACATTAATAGTTCAGGCGCCTGGAATCACTAATCAATAAATCAATCATCTCATTCTTCTACTGCAACATATTTCCTTTTCTTTGGATACGGATAAACATACTTTCTCGCATTTGAACTATTCCGTACTTTCCACCTAAATTGTAAAATGGCTAAAGTTTCTCTTAGTATGTTTGGCCCGACGTGAGTGCGGTAGTGTGACGGGATGAGTGTCGAAAACAGATGCGGCTCGAATCGGTCTGATACGATTTCCGAAGCGAGTTTGGCACTGAAAGAAGGTAATCGGCGGGAAGCTGTCTGATACGTGACAGGTAGATTTGTGATCAGAAGTGTAAGAAGTTGTTAGAAGATTAAGCGCAGGAGGTCGGGCGATCAGAGGCAGGGTAGAAAGGGGAAGGCATTGATCAGGTTTCTGGCAGGAAATCGAAGCACAAGCAGTTGGAGTGTTCGGAATGGGAGCAGACTGGGGAGGAGTAACTGAGTGCGATTTGGACCGTAGGTGCGGGTGTGAAAACGGGGGAAGTTAGTGAGAGGGAAAGCGATAGTACGAGTACAACGCGTTTCGGGAGAGGGCGAGGGGGCTTGAACGAGAATGAACGACAATGGAATTTGGAAGAAGGCGCAGGAAGTTGAGAATGTGGCGTGGCGGTGGGGTGGAAGAAGACGTGGGAAGGCTGATGGGAGCTTCAAGTGTGTGGGCGGAGGTTGTAAGAGGGCAGTCAGGTAGGTCGGAAGTGAGCGAGCTGTTGATGGGTTTGAGATGGCTTGCCGGATGGGTTGGAGATTAGCGCGGTGTAGATTAGAAGAGGGGGTGGAAATGACAAGGGTGAGTGAGTGTGTCGGACGAGGGCGGCGAGTTCGGGGAAAACTGAACGATAATAGCATAGAGTTGGGCCCAGGCAGAGGCGAAGGGTTGCAGGGATTGCAGGGGACGAGCGGTGAACTCTGGAAAGGTCGGCGGCATGCGCAGCGACCAGCCGGGGAAGGAGGCGGATGGCTGGGCGTGGCCGCCTCCGAGAATCTTCCACGAACGTGGGCAAAGGTGCAAAAGGTGCACTCCAACCGCTGGACGCAGCTGCGACGCAACACACGTGCCGCAGACGCCGCTCGACGAGAGGGGAGGAGGAGGAGGGGCGGGGCGGGTCACAAGCGCTGCGGACCACGCACCCGCCGCGAGGCAGCTGCACGCGGCCACGGCGCCAGCGGCTTGCGCCCCGCCGCCGCCCGGCCCCGCCCGGCCCAGCCCAGCACGCCCCGGCCCGCCCCAGGCCCTGCCAAGCCGGCGTGGCGCGGCGCGGCAAGGCGTGTGTCAATTACTTTTTATAAGGTGCGCAATAATGCTTCGTCTCTGGTGGGCCAACGACATACAGATTTGTTCGCATTTCAAGAATAAATAGTTTACGTGCACAACAAATTCATTAGACAATGTTCAAAAAATATGAAAGAAAATAATAACTACCTCTATAAAACCAGACGACAACAGTGTTAAAATTTGTTAGGACATGCACCTTTCCCTCTCGTAAATGACAGAGAAAATAACTTTAAATCGATTACATTGCTTTGCCGGTCCAATGTTATAAATGGATCTTCTTATAATGATTGACATACTAGAACAGTAGTCGGTATCAATTAATAATGCAAGAATACATGATAAGATATAGCTCAATATACACATAAGATATCAAGTACCCAATAACAGAAACAATAACTTTGAGTTATTAATCAACCAAATGTTTATTTCTACATTTTTTCTACGGAATTACAACTACAAACATTTATTTCTACGGAAAAAAACTACTCATGAGAAAAAACATTATATGTAAATAAGAGTGCGACTCTATGATCTAATCAAAAACTTTGAATGAAATAGCGGGTCATAATTAATTTGTCAGCTCAAAAACAATATCTAGATCAAATTGTGTTCCTCAGTCAGTCAAGTTATACGACTGTAGTGTTAAAAGACTGAGAGCTTGGGGTATACTTTCAGACTACAGGAAATGAGACTTTTTAAAAGCAGTTATACATGTTTCAAACAATTTCAAATAAACGTGTAAACATTATAACTGTATTTTAAAAAAGTAACAAATATAATACACATCTGCAAGAAGTTTGTGAGCGATGCCACTCGTTCGTCTTGATTGATCATTTCTCAAAACTATTCGGTTTTCTCCAGACTAGCGTCTCTAACAATACCGACACAATACCGATTTTCACGTCACTCAGTCAGGGGAAGATTTCTATCAAGAACTGAAAAGCTATCTAAAATTGTGTGCATGACAGGGACGAATTCCTTGCTCGATTAATGCTTTTTGACACGACAACTGCTTAGTGTAGGTAATGTTTTCATGCCTGAAGGCGGCGGTGTACCTCCCCCGCAGGATTGTGAGATCCGACGTGCCGACCAATACGTCGCCTCGTGGGGGAATTCTACCTCGAGGTATTCTCACCAATGGGGAACACCCCCCTAAACCGGGTGAAGCGCTTAGGACCTGACTCACCTCCTGAAATGTGTAAAAGTGTAGTGCATGTAAGTGTGTGTGTGTGTGTATGTAAGTAAGATGTGAGGGTAGAGCAAGGAAGGGAAAGGAAATATCGCACGCGGTCCGTGGCCCGTTTGTTACAATACTGCTCCGGCATTCACCTGGTATTGATCGGAATAATCATAGGAAACCTACGATCAGAGCAGCCGGCCGCTAGAATTGTCTTCCTAGATGGCGGCTCAATTCGCCCTCACTATCTAGCAAGTATCGAAAATCCACCGCCGTCGGGATTCGTACTGTGGGACCTCCCAATCAGAGTCGATTCAGACCAATTGCTTTTTAAAAGAAACAAGTAGACATTAAATCGTCTTGTTATTCAGTTAAAAGTAGGGGAAACTTAACCAAAAAGAATGCAAAAAGTAAATTTTACAGACAATACAAGTTGTAAATAAAACGAAGCAGTAAAACTACTAAAATGGCGAAACTAAATGACTTTTCCCCACACTTACATCTCTAAAATGACCAAAAAGATACGATATCTATGGCCCTTTGACAGTTTACTTCACTTTTACCTATTACGTCAACGCCTAAGGGCTTTCTACACATTTCTGGGAAAAGTGGAAATGTGTGTGTGTGTGTGTGTGTGTTTATTACAAAAGCATAGTTTCGAGTGTATTTTAATATCCTCTATACATACGTATATATGGCGTAATACAGTATACCTAGTATAGAGGAAGTTACGTAAAGCTGCGGAAAATCGATTTTGAGATTTCCACGGAAATACACGTTTTGGGGTCCCATGATCCCTCGTTTTGTTTTGTTTTAAATGCCGGTTTGTCTGTTCGTCCGTCTGTGAACATGACTTTGGCTTAAACCATATGTAGCATTTTTTCCCAATTGAAGAAATCCCTGTTCAGCTGGCTCGAGTCAAAGCTTCGAGATTTTGAAAAATTTCTTTAAAATTGTGACTACTTTACATGAAGCCCCACAGACTTTTTCAAAATTTCTTCAAAGCGGCTTCAATTTGTTTCTTTAAATTTCTTGTACGAACAGAATAAAATACGGTTATAAAAATGGCATAGCTCTGGTTTTCACGGATAACTCTGAATTTTCAAAAATTCCAAAAGTTTGAATTTTTTCCGCGTTATTCTTCAACTACAAAATTGAAGATAGAGCTTTTTGTATGAAATGAAATTTGTTATACAAAATTATTTTTTCATTAAGGTCATGTACATTGTTTGAAAATTTTAGTAGTTTTCGGGCAATTTTGCGTGCAATATTTGCAATTGTAAGAAATTACAGAAACAAGATTTTCTTAAAAACTACACCAATTTTTTTCTTTAAACTTTTAGAAGGGAGAGTACTAAATTCACTCTATAACATGACATAAACAACAATTTGTCTGTTCTTTTGTTTGTTTTTTCAAAAATTACAAAAATGTATTTTTTAGACTAGCCTTTCACATCGTTAATTCTTACATTAGCGGCAATTTGTTTACATTATTGCATTTACGAGCAGATTTGTTTTAAATGATGTCTTATAAAGTTTCTCGAAAACTCAACGGTTTCCTGTGAAAACGAGCAGAAAATTTCCGCTGTTTCAGAAACGATCAAACGCCAATTTATCAACGACTCAAAATGTTTAAACGAAAATGTTCTTATACGGCGAAGTTTTACTCATCAATAATATTTTTAAAGTAATATTTCGGTTCAACTGTTAGGAAACAGAAAAGCTGAGAGACTTTCAAGTATATGGGGAGATATATGACAGCTAGCAAGCGATTGTGGCTAGTCCAAAATGCTAGCTCACTAGCTACAGAGTAATGGTGGCCGGAGAGAAAGTACAAGGTATTAACGAATCTTCAGGAAACAAGGCAAAAAAGACGAATTTTAAAAAATTTAATTCAAAAACGAATTTACGCACAATATACGCGAATTTATGAAAAATCTAGTATAATTTAATTACAATACTGGTTTAGAAAGATGTTCATTCTTTCACATAAGCTTCCGAAACGTTTTCAAATATCAACCATTCCAGTCCAGACTCGAAAATTCTCACCGTTACATGATGTAAGTCGAACTCGTTCTAGTCTCCAATATACACTAACCTGTACAAACAAGAAAATTAGTATGCCTGTATTATGTCAGAATATTTATGGACTCCGTCGGCAGACTAACAATGAATTGCTAGCTCAACGCTTTGGGTAGAAAATACGTCTAGGGGAAAACTGCAAAGAGTTGTCATTTATTTCAACGAATTAACTTTTTAGTATAACAGTTTCTTAAATCAATATAATGTCAAACTAAAATATTTTCAGATTTCTTTCTCGTCCGATATATTCACTAATATCCAAAGTGTATAAAATTAATTTTCCGGCCGAGGCCCTTAAGGCTGAAGGGTCGCAACTGCCTCGGCTCGAAGGGCCACGAAGCGTCCCGCCTCAGGGATGGATGTTTGTGTGTGTGTGTGTGTGTGTTGTTCACACGTGTTTATCCTACAGTTTCCCTACAGTTAAAACCACCTCAGTGGTCGCAATATGATCCAGGTATTAAAATGGCCTTAAAAAAGAAATAAAAAGATTATTTTTTTAAATGTCTCATTCAGGTAAACTGGAGAATTATAACAATTTCAAATGTATGGAGTTTTTACTAATCCATATCAATTTTTAAAATTCCTAACAAACTTCACTGAGCTACCTTTGCTAGTCCTTCAAATACCAAGAAACGATCATACAAAGACTCAGAAAAGATAATAATAAATAAATAATATGCGTAGAAACAATCGCATTAGGAGAGATTTGGGAGGTTCCCTACTAACAGGCAAAATAAGTTAGTTTCAATTTTGTATTGCCCCTAGGTTTGATCTGTCATGATGAAAAGTTTTTCCAAATGTATCAAGAATCCTAACTTTTTTCTCATATTTGGTTATGTATGAAATTTCACCCTTAGTTTTTCTCTAGCAAAGTTGCATTATTCTCTTCTTTTACCGCGAATCTTAATTGTTTTAATTCATCGCATTTTATTAAACGAGTTTATCGGTTATACATAGTAACACAAGTTTAAAGAAGAATACATTTTAAAATATCGATCCATCAAGAAACCCAACCTCATATATTATTCATATTTATTGACGCATATTCTCAGAGAAATATTTTCTGAATAAGAATACATATTTATAAAATTGGCTAATTTCAAGGTAAATACGACAGACTTTAGAATGAATTTTAGATTGATCGAATAGGTATAAGCAAGTTCCCATAAGACGCAAAAGTAGTTACTTGATTGAAATAAAATAGAAACTCAAATAAAATTCAAGCAAGATGTATTTGCTAAAGTCATATTAGTACTTAACATCTCTCACTGGGATGTTTAAATCATATAACATATGCGGATAGTAAATGCTCTATAGTACAATATTAAGAGCAAACCGAAGGGACACAAATCCAAAGTTCATTTCCTATTTTCTACATGTGATTGGGTAAAGAACACTTCTTGTTTTATGTAGTTTCAGTAACATCACTGAAAGAATAGGTAATTCTACAGAATTTAAATGCAAACGAGCCGTTTGAACCATTGTTCTCAGTTCTAAGGAGTCGAATGACATGTCTCATTTTCGGGAACCACAAAACTTTATTCACGGGAAAACCGGCCTCTTAGAGACTTGAAAAGGCAGCCGTCCCTGCACTCCAACTACCGCTTCCTTGGCCAATGCGCGTCAGGTAGGCGCTCCTACGCGCGTCCTCGCATGCCCCTGGCCTCCGCCGCCCGCGGTCTCCCCGCGCCGAAGTGACTAATCCACGTCGGCGTGCGTTCGCGCGGTGCGTCGCCTGCCCGCGCGTCGAAGTCTCCACCTTCCCGCGGGGGCAGTCGAGGACGCCACCTGTCAGCGCGAGACAAAGGAGGCTCTTGCAGCGGGTGACGTGATAAGCATGAGCTATCTGCGATCGGACCTTGTCACGCTAAATCTGATTGCTTACATCAAATTACTACTATTGTTCGATTAGCATTTGAGAGATTATAAGAGATAAAATTCATATAACAAAGAGTAATGTTTTGTGGGATATTGAACTTTTTCTACTACTATACTAAAAGAATTGAGAATGGAGATTTGAGTAAACGTTATCCTTTACCTTTTTCGGTGTTTACATAGAAGTGCTGTCAATTGTCTTACGTTCGAATAGAGCACTTCCTTTTTCAATACGAACGTCGATAAACACCTTTTCCTTTGTTACCTTCATCTGAATAGTAAAAATTAATTATGAGGGGAGTCAGCATTTTATTTACAAAAAACTGACACATTTCAAAAAATTATAATTTCTTAATGGACAAAAATGTGTCGTAAATAATACATATTTATAACTAAACGTTTTATTTAAATAGTTCACAAGACAGCCGGTTTATAGAGTGAAACTTTTTATCTTTGCACGTGAAATAAACGATTATACCCGGATTAAACAGTTCTCTTGCAGAAAGAGAATATTTGAAATGTACGTGTCAGTTTGCTTATGTATCGACGACTTGTAGAACTCGTTCGTAAACTCCACGAAAAGTAGGATTCTGAAATGTACATAGGTAGTTCCGTAATTCTCCGGCCTGACCCAGAACATGCTCATCTACGAGAAAACCTGCAGAGCAGTATATAGTTTTACCTTTAACTGTTGTAATGATAAAAGTATGCAGCCGACTTCTTACTCGCTTTTGTGGAGAAAGGTACTAGAGTTCGATGCGGTGCGTGAAATCTCATGGTTTTTGGATTCTTTGCGACAACGCACCCGTGCTCACTCTTCGGATTGCAAATAATGTTGTGAAGGACAATGGCTTCATAGAACTGGAACTTTCACCCTAATGTCCAGATTGGCAACCCTACGACGTCAACCACTTATCAAAACTGAAGAAAAACCTACGAAAAAGAAGAGGTTCAGACGAGAGTGGTGAAAGAAGCTGTTTTTTTACCATTTTGCGAACAAAAATTCGGAGGAATTTTTGAGAGGCCTTGAAATTGTAATAATCAGGTGTTAAAAGTCGGTTGGAGTAAAGGATGATTAAATTGAAAAGTAACGTAATTATTTTTCTTTGTATGAAAAATATAAGTTAGTGAAGCCGCAAACTTGGGGAACCAAACTCGCACAACAGAAGTAAATGTATCACAATAAAAAATCCTAAAAAATAGATGTTTAATAATTGTCAATAGAAAATGAGGGCTAATTCAGAACGTAAGCATCTCAGAATGTAAAAAATCTGATAACAAGCACTTGGTGTAACAATTCGTTTTTAAATTTGTATTACTACATAGTACAAATTTCATGTACATACATAAATGCATCAGGGCTGACACCTCGTTCATTTCCTTAATTTAGCAAAGGCATGGGCTTAAATCAACTTGGTCTTGAACCCAACGTGCTATCTCAATCAACATGAAAAGGCGTGGGCTCGCGACTGGTAGGTTGCGACTACAGCCAATACAGGAATACCGGTTTTATTTTCATTTGGCTTGAGGACATAAAACGAAAGGCAGAGGATGGTCGCGAAGGAGATTCTGGTTTCAGTAAAAATAAAACCAAAGAGCATTAAGTCTAAAGTAGGGACGAGAATCCGGTCTGAGAGAACGCCTTTTTTTGCATTTGATATCCCAACATTTTGCTCTTCGAGAACGCAAAGGGGGAATTCCGCAGGCGTCCAAGCAACAACCATTTGTGGATTTCAGACGCAGAACCTTCTTCTGTTTAAGCTAAAAAATTAGATACATCAGAAGAATATAGACGTGCTTTTGAGAACTGAGGAGAATTTTTCTCGATAACGTTTTCTTTAATTCAAGAAACATGGGAAATAATGTGTACTCTAAATTTCAAAATGGTTAAGTTTATAACTCGATCACTAACTGTAAAATGTTTTTAATGATTATATTCACTAGTCGCCGGTGACCTTCTTTCCGGGCAGAAGTCGGTCACGATACTGAACCGTGCCGCGCCGAAGGCGGGCGTTAATGGCAGGAGAAACGCCGCTCCGAAAATAAATCTCATTTCCTTATGCATAGCTCCCCCTCAACATCAGCATTACTACTTTCAAAATTTCTCGCGAGAACGAATAAGTACGAAACGATGTTCTCGGAAACTCCAATGTAGGTAACTTTTAGAAACGAATCTGCTGAGATTTTTTCATCGTTTCAAGTCAAACACGATTTTAAATAATGTGAATCATGTTGAAAATTCATAATTTCATTTTAAAAGCTGTATGTATAATAGACCAAACTTTAATGTAAGAATTTTAGGTATTCAACCAAAACAGAATAATGGCAGTAAGAAATCGTTGAAAATGAATATATGTTCATCCATTTGGTATTCCGACAATTACCATATACTTTTATATAACCATTTCTTTGTATAAGTAAAGAAATTTTAATCATTTTTCACTTGTTTTCGAAAGCACATTTTGTATTTCCACCAATTATGTAAATAAGTTTTCCAAAAACGTAAGTAATGAAGCATCTGCCACCTGGAAGAAAAACTGGGCAGGCATGAAATAAAGTCGTATTTTCGAAAGTAGTAAGTAAAGAAACTATAATCTGCCAACAAGAAAACAAAAAATAAATAAAATTTGAAACAAATGTAAAATAAATAAAAATTAATTGTGTACCTAGCAGCAGAAAAATCGAAAAAAACGTTCACTCTCTCGGAATATAGAGCAGATAACGCATTAAAATAACGTGAAAATTCAATATCGATATTTTAACGTTTCGAAAGGAAGTCCCAAATATTGAAAAACATTGTTTTCAAAACCGTCACCGTGTCAAAACCTCCATGATTATACAATCATTTTATTTTGAGAACAAGATTGTTCGAATCTCTCACTACTTCTTTCAATAAAAACGCCCCTTTTCCTTACGTAACTTTAAATTCGCGCAGAACCCACACCGTTGCCGGGTCGGCCGTCAGCCGAGGGCAACTCAGAGGCCCCGTCTTGCGCGAGAGGTGAGCGACACGGGAAGAGCGCGGAGCGCAGCGCGAGCGAGGTTTGGCGCGGCCGTGGGCGATCGGGCCTGGTGGCAAGTCAGAGGCTGAGCGCGCGGCTGAACCGGCTGCGGGGCGCGCCTCCGACCCTGCGCACGGCCGAGACCTTGAGCCGTCGCCGCGCCGCCGCTCCACACATGCGAGGATCTTCCGAGGCCGCAACGGTTTTCAGTAGCTCCAGCGGAAGAAACAGCCGTTTCGTGCTCAAACAAATTTTCAGAAATGCTACACACGCTATGTTTGTTACGTTGTAGCATTGCGTGTTGTGGGATCGCGATGGCGTTTCGAGGAGCACGACGTAGGTAATGGCTAATAAAGCATCTAAATTATTGCAGATTGTACATTGTACATTAATTGCTGAAAGGAAGATAGATTACATGTAAGTATAGAGAAGTATTAAATATATTTTGTCAAATCGACGAATAATTTATATCGACGAAATGGTATTTATATCGACATTTGAAGTACCTTAAGCAAATTTCAGTAGAGTTTGCTTTGCATTTATTCTTTGGTATTTCTTAATTGAGCACATCAGCTTTTTATATCCTTATCTTCATTTATTCATTCAAAACATGTTATTCATGTCTGGATGCGAAAATTCTAAGTGTACGTGTTGATTCGAAAGATATATTCTAAATATTCTCTACAGAAGCAAACAAAGAACCATTTCAGCATTCGTTCTAGAGATTTCTAGAAAACTAGTCTATAACCGCCTTACAACTGGAAGCAAATAACTTGCCACGGTTTTATAAAATCAGCAGCAATGTTAAGTATTGATATTGTAACATAAGATTAAACATTCAGATTAAATGACAAATATATAAAATGGTAGGTTCTATTAGGCAAGAGTCATGAGAATAAATGTCTCTGGGCAAGGTCTACGAGACCTTCATTGCTACCTGAAGTCGCATTATTTTAAGTATATAATTATATCAGAAATAAAACAAACAAGGGGTATTAGATAATCTTCACAACGGAGACAGCTCGACCAGGGAAGATGAATGTCATTGCAGCATTTTAATGAGGTGTCCAGTAATTTCGTGTGGTGTTATTTCTTTTACCATTAAACCATTTAAATATATAATTTATTTTCACATAAATATCATTTATCATAATTTAAATAGTTTACGTAGACTCATTGGGACTTAAAAAACATTTATAAATTTAATATGTAGTTCACCAGATTTCAATTTATCGTTGTAATAAATTTCACGAGCTTTTCTAATCACAAAAGATTCTACTATCAACGTTTTTTAAAGTAATATCCTGCAATTGATACATTAATGTCCAATGCTATGAGTTATTTGCTTAGCATTCAATGAGAGAAGTCCTTCCACACATTTATGTTTATGCATCGTATATGCGAAGTCTCTGTTCACCCTTGTATTCTCGCCTTAAAGACCTATCTTGGTCCTTGATAGCATTCCTTATTGTAATTCAGTTTCTCAACTTTATTATTCAAATTCACTGTACTTTATTTATAAAAGTAATCAATGGCCTCAGAAAATCAGGAAATATTGTTTTAGAAATGATGATAGATTAAAATTAATTCGTATTCCTAGAGAAAAATATTTAACTTCATTAAAATATGACTCAAAAATATTAATAAATTAGTTTTCTAAGTCCGTTTTAAATAACTACTTAACAACCCGCCTATTGCCTCCAATTGGAGAATCGTATACATCATTAACGTTCTAGAACATTTCATTGTGTTTGCCCGCTTTTGAAACTTTGTTTGTGACGCTTTCACCTTGAAATAAAAATGGGGAGTCTGGTCCAGATTTAGTAGGCTCCGCCTTCGTAGGGCAGAACTTTAACTTGACCTCACATTGTGTATTTTAGTAGTTAATTGGTGAATTAAAATTCAGATTTCTCCCGCAAGAACTGCTATATTTGTTTGTTCATCCCATCTTTGCTGCAATGATAGAATCTTTACGATATGAAATCATTGGAATATTATTTATAATATTCCACAAAATTCTCCTTCTTTATATTGTCTATTTAACTAATACTACGACAGAGAATGATACAGTGCAAATGACGGATTACATACCTTTTTTTAAATGAGAGTGAAAAGTTGAGGAAAATATAACGCGATTCATAATTAATTAACACTCAACGAAATTCCGATAAATAAAGGTGTTGTCTGGTATCAGCTATTGATACCACACACTATCTTTATCGAAATAATAGAAGGTATCTACCTCACCAGCGATCTAATTAACTCAACGAAATGCTTGCATAACTTGATCAAATCTTTCTGGAAATATATTATATATGCTATGGGTACTTCAAGCACCTTCCACGGAAGTTTCCCTCGGAGGCGAGCTGACCTCTTTTCCGTCGCGTGCGGGATGGGTTCGAGCCACTTCTAGGAGCAAAACGAATGAATTAGGAGAGGAGAGCCCAATTGTATTCGTGTCGGACGGAAGTTGCTATCAAAAAGAACCGGTCCTCCATTCATCACTGCTTGTTTATTTCCAGTCGTGACCTCGAGAGTTCAAAAACCGCTACGCACGACGCACGAAGCTCCATGTTCAAAAGTGTGGCAATGGATTCGGCCAGTTCTCCAAAATGGCGGCTACATCCCACTGGTTTTCTAATTTACCGAATTGAGTACAGCGGTCAAGTCCCGTTCTATTTTAACAAACGTGTAGTACTTGTGAAATGTAAATTCAATGATAGTATTATTATTTTATCGTTTATTACTAACAAATACGCAATAACAAACAAACGAATTCTATTAAGCGGTGTTCTACATTTGAAAGTTGTTCTACATTTGAAAGTGTTTCTACAGATTGTGGCTCGCATTCGACGAATACATAGTCCTATACAATTTAATTTGCAGAACAAATGCGTGTTGGTGTATAATGAACTACTTTATAGAATGTATGGTAAATATACGGCGACTAGAGATACCAACCCGAAAATTGCTTGGAATATTGTACACTCTTCATTCTAATTATCCAACAATTTAAAAAAAATAAAAATTAACTTTCATACAAATGCAGGATATTTTCAATGATCATATAACAAGGTTCATGTAAAAATAAAATATTGATATAATAGTATAACATACACAATGTTTGCAAAAATTCTATTGTAAAATAGTTTACGACCGGAATTGACACGTCTGTAGCACCCAGCGAAGTACTTAACCCCCTTCAGTGTACACGTGCACTCGAGCTTGTAAGTTCCTGGACGCCCGGCTCCACTTACGACCATCGTAATGGTGGCGTCATTTGCGTTTTGCGTGCGGCAGAAGGCACGAAAGACTACAAAAAACCGAAGGAGGGTGAGGTCACGGACCCAGCTCGAGGAAGATGAAGACGAAATTACACGCTTACGAAAGACGGTCATGCAGCTCACTTCCCTAAGATTTGTGTTCAAGGGGTCAAGAACATACAAATTTAAACACGTTTGTTTCATTTCGAGCTGAACTATTCTTTGAGATCCTTTTCGACTTCGGAATCTTGCGTAAATATTCCGGTACGTCCAATTAACAGTCTATTTAAAACTAACATTTGTTAATAAAAAGAAAGTCCAAATCACGAGAAGGCAAAAATCTAGGGAAAAGTGACGGTCTTCTGAAAAAAATATTTATTTCTTAATTTTTTACATTATTTTTTATTTCTTTCTTTTTAAATGAACTAAGTTTCATAAATAAATGGTGGTACTGTATCTCTCGAATGATAGTAACGAATTTCTGCTGGTTCAATAAGTAATAGTAATGAATCTCTCAAATATTCTCAGTGAAATATAACTACTAATATTCATTATGTATCATCGCTTCATCCATCAGGTCTGCATTACAAAGTATTTTCAATAGTTGGAATGGTTCACTAATATCTAGTTTATCCGTAACATGTTACTTAAGCCTCGAGCTGTAAATGACACCCGTGAAATAAATTAAATTTGAACAGTAAGCGACATACTTTTTATGAGTATTCATTCTATCAATCATGTGCAAATTCTTGCGCATACACACATTCGACTCAACTGCCAACTTCAATGACAATGTATAAGATTATCCTCCTCCTGCAGAGTCTGTCAAAGAGACTCGCATATCTTTTGTTTGCATTACAGAACACGCTCATTCAGGGGGGCTTATGCTAGTATGCGACTTAACTGTATATCTCAGAAACAACATCGTGAGTGTGATCTTATTGATCCGTTTAATTGTGATCGTTATGGTGAGTGTGATTGGTCTTATTAATCAGTTTAAATAAGTGATGGAGAACACATTAAAATAAAAGATTTCAAAATATATCACGAAGTGACTAAATTATGATATTCATTAAGGATGTCTATAAATGTACCTGTAAATGCGATTTACAGAAGAAAGTGAAATCACGAATTCATAAGAGAAAAAGTGTGTAGATAAAGACCTTTATTGTTACTAAAAGTTGTAAAAATATTTTGGAACACGTAATACACAGGTGTTTTACGTTTTTCATTGTTCATATAATTCATAATGTATATTGTTCCCTGTAATTCACAATGTATCGATTGTGTTCTACCATATCCACAAAAACATTTCTGATGTCGCATTTCAAACGTTCACTCAAACTTAATCCATGTTTCCTCCAGCCTTTGTTCTCTCATAATGGTTCCAGCCTAGAATAGTCTTTAGTCCACACAGTCGTCTCCGCCACTACCGACATCAGAACCCGTATTACGCTTTAAGGCTTTTAAACCCCATCTCACCTCTACCATCGCGGTGACATAGTCGCTGTAGTATTACCACCACTGCCTCTTTCACCACCACAGCCATCGCCGTCACCACTGCCATTGTCAGCGTCACCCCCACCGCCTACATCAGTGCCAGACGTCAACATCATCTCCATCTCCAACACCACCGTCAGTCAGCCTCACCCTCTCCATCTTTCTCGCCGTCGTCGTCGTCCCCTCCACAACGGCGCCGCCCAGCGCACGCCGATTTAGGCGCGGCTTGGGCCGGGCCGCCCCCGCCTTGACGGTGACGCCACCTCCGCTGCCGGCGGGGGGCGGGGCGGGGCGGGGCGGCGCACCTCGCCTTGCCACGCCCTCCGCTGGTCAACGCTCCGCGGCGCCGCGGTGTCAATGCCACGGCGCTTCCCCCATCCCCTCTTTCCTCACGCCACCCCACCTCCTCCCGCTGCTCCTCCTCCTCCTCCATCCACGCGCCCTCATCCGCCTCCTCGCCCCTCCGCTTCCTCCGCCCGCACCCCGCGCCCCCCGCTCCGCTCGTCTCCTCTCCTCTCCTCTCCTCCCGCATCTTCGCTCCGTCCTCTGCGCTCCGTCGTTCCTTTACCAATTTCGCAGCGGCGGTGCCGTGCCGAGAATCCGTATTCCACGCCCTGGCGTCCACGGCGGTTGCAAACAAAAATCAGGCCATTGTGAGTGCAGGATCCGCCTATAAAGGCCGCGACCGCCGCCTCGCCGCACATTCGCCCGATCTCCACTGCGCCGACAACATGACGCGGCAGGTGAGTGGAATGTGATGGTGCTGCTGCGGGTGGTGGTGTAGTGACGTCAGCGGGTCCGTTCGCACGTGCTCGCGCCCGGAACTGCGCACGATTCACCGTTGCACCCGATCGCCCTCGCGTGTGCATTCGTTGTGCATTGCAGTATGTGAAATAGCGAATGTAGGGTAACAGTGATATGTGTTAGTTTGTTGCGTCGTGTTGCGTTGCTCTCGAAACATTCAGCGCGGTGTAGTCCTGGAGTGCAGAGCGCCGGGGCACGCCGGCCGGCAGCGGGCTCTCTTGGCAGCGATCTCGTTCGCTTAGTCACCGGTGTGCACTGCATTGGTTCTCGCCGACAAGATTGTCGTCGAGAAGTTTTCGGTACTCAATCATTTCTTGTAGTTCTTTACCACTTAAAATTAATTGCAGCCTTAAATCGTACGTTGACAAGAATACCTCCTAAGACAAGTAATAGCTAAAGAAAACAAATGCATCTATTTTACAATAAAAAATACTTCCTATGCCTACATACAGTGGAAGTAATGTTGGTGTAAAACATATTTTTCTACGTAATAAATCGTTGGTATACAACATAATTTTCGATTAAAACGCTGCGTTATATTGATTCAAAATATTTTTTTAGTTCGCACGCTTTTTTTGCGAAATATGTAGGAAAATTTCGAAAAAAATAAATTGTAATAATTATTTACATTAACATAAATAAACCAATACTATACACACGACTCATCATAATCTTAGTTTCAACTCTAATGAGTGTTCAAATTATGTACCGAAAAGCTCTGATGCTTGTAAATGAATAAATAATGATAAACTCAAGCTTGGAAAATATAAAAAACAAATAATGAACTTTATAATTAGGTGAGGTTAGAGAATTCCCCGTAACAATATATAAATTGTGTACTTCGTTTCACTGAAAATGCAGATTTAAATCCCCACCTCAAATATATAGTAATACTTTGTTAACATTACATGCAATGTCCGTCTATTGTTTTTTATATTCTTCAGTTCTCAAGTTTATATATTCTTTAGAACTTACGGCCAATTCGTTTCCAAACCGCTTTGTAAGTTTTATTGGTGCCACGTTCCATGTCACTATGAGTTATCAATATCTAAAGAATATTATGGTCCAGAGCAAATTAAACAATTTTCAATATATAAATTCACAACTGAAACTTTTCTTGACATAATTGTGTTAACATTCTCTTAGTTCGTTAAAAATTTTTCAACCCATACACCATCTAATAGAGTTGTTACTGCTAGTGTTTGTTATTGATCTTCATTTCATCAACAAAAATATAAAGTCTTGGTGTTTCTAGGATGTAGTTCGCTCTCCCACTGAATTTCGACTGCGTAGAGCAAAGCAATGTTTTCTTAAACGTTCCCTGGACGAAAAGGATAGGTCTTTCGTATTATATACTATGTTTTCTAAATGTCGTCAGGTTTTTGCTACGTTGTCAACGAAATGATGGAAATAATATGACATATTTCATTTTTAACGGGCCATAAATATATCAATCATTGTCAATGAGATGTGACTAACGGTAACAATATGATAAATAAATCTTAAATGTGTGATCAATAATAATAATTTCCTTAAGCCTATTTTATAAAAAAGATATTCAATCAAATATCTTCACAAAAGACTTTGTTATGAAAGTTGAGATATATACGAAGATAAGAGTCAAAAGAGTCTAAAAGAAGAGTCGATTTTGTTTAAATTTGTTCACTGTAAGTTTTCACGACCCACGTATCAAAGTATACTGTGTAACGTACGCAGTCATTGGATAATTTGAAATATACATGTATTTTCTATGGATATCGTTTTAATTTAATATTGTGTACAGTTATCTGATGCAATCGGATATATAAAATTGAATTAATATAGTAAAATTAACGTTATTAAGAATGACTAAATTAGTTACTTAATTTAGAACACGTTAAATTAACATAAATTCTAAAACAAAGCAGGCTCTGAAGAATGATTTTGGATCTAGTCTTGAATACTATTCATGTATCTTTTACGATCAACGATACAAATAATATATCATTTTAAAAGTTTGCACTTAAAGCAAATTAATAATATACAAAATACCTTAGCCACATATCAATCATTTGGTAGGATATGTTATTGGCATTTTATAGTTTTTGCTGTGTATCTGTATACGATAACGTATACATTATACAAACATTATGTCATGTACCCATTATTCTCATAGTTATATGGTTTGATTCGTTAAAATAAACTTATTTTACCTGCATTAAAATTAAACTCATGCCCAAAAAATCGTATCACATTGGTACGGCGCGTTTTTTTTTTTTTTTTTTTTTTAGCTGCAATTCCTCTTTTTTGCAATCCAAATCATCTTTTCAAGTTGGTTTGCTTAACGCGAACTGGCTCTGGCTCTGGCATTGGTTCATTAAGTACTACATTCGATTGTAACACCCGGGAGATACAGACATCACCAAACGCAACCACCGCGCTCAATCATCTATGACAACATTCGGCAACACCTCATAACGTAGATTACGCAAAATAAAGGCGACGGCGTCGGCAACACCGGCGTGCACGCCGCTCCACTCCGCGCCGCGCTGGTCAGTCAGCGGAGACGCCGGCACGGCGTGTTGCATCCGGCAGGGGCACGGCGCGCACAGTGTGGGGATGAGCTCAAAAGCCGCACGCGGGTCTCACATGATTTGGTCGAAGGATGCGTTAGCGTTGACATGTCAGGAGAATTTAATCAAAATTAAAGGAAAGAGTTCGACTCTTACGACGTATTTTGGAGGAATCTACACTCCCCTTGGAACTTCGCTTGGTACTCTTTAAAACGTGTTGCTGGCCTTTGACCACCTACGCTGCGGCAACGGGCAACAGCACAGAAGTACAAGGATACACTTTAGCTAGTACAGAACAATGTTCTACGGCCTCATAGCGCGCCCTCCGTTTCGGAAACGGTTGAAAGTACTGAGGAAGGAACTTAATATCGAGTCCTACACTCAATGCTTGAGACAGCTATCATTTATCGAAGCCTATCAAACCTTTCAAACCAACGAAGCTCCGGCAACAATTAGTCGCTTAAACAATTAGTGAGACACGGCCTCACTATATAACGCAGAAGACTATCATTCCCCTAGGATATTCTGAGGCCATAGTGCAACACAAAAGACGATTTTGGTATTGAGTAAGGTCCGACGCGATCCCACACCAGCCACTTACACGGAACAGCAACACCAATCTTCGGGTAAAGCGAAAAAAACAACAAAAACATGTTTGTCGGTTTAAATCACGCATTCAGAATGTTGTTGCGGGTTACGGATATATTACACAAAATATATAAATTAACTTTTAGTTGTAAAAATTTGTAAATTACAATTGGGGTCACCGATATATGTTCATTAAAATGAATGTACTGCAGTTCATGTACTGCTTGTACGTAGTGTTCTAACATTTTACACATTTTCAAAATTCCGTTTCAACAAACGTGAGTGGGCGCAACTGCGAGAAGTATAGATCTTGAAAAGGGTAAATTTGTCGAAAACTCGCCATCCTCTCCGATGCACACAAACTAACAGATCTTTTAGTAAAATTAATTTTTGCATTGACATTAAACGATTATTTTTGTAATTAAATGCTTTGTTTGAAGTGCTCTTTTCATATAAAACACGTAATCAAAAGGTGGTTAACTCGAAGTGGGATAAAAGTATATATGAAATGCGTTAATACCGACATGTCTCGTCCGTAGCACGCGCTTGTCTTGCGTGCGTGCTACGCGCTTCGTCGCAGATTCGCGCCCACTGGGCGCCGCGGCGGCCTCTAGCGCTCCGTGGCCGTGAGAGGAGCCCGCAGGGGGGCGGGGGGAGAGGGCCGGCATGCCGATGCGCGGCACGTATTCATAGGCGCGCAGCCGCTATAAGAAGCCGCGCGCAGACCGCGTTGCCCCACAGCTGCGCCTGAGTGCGGCGTCGCCTGGCCTCGCCTCGCCTGGGGCTCCTAACACTGCCTGCCGCGCTCTCGCAGCAGACATGAATTTACTGAGCAATTTAATAGAGTGAAACGCTCCTTTCTTTCTGTTATACATTTTTAATGCTGTTTTATTGTTGTTAATATTTATCATTGATATAGTTTGATTTTCTATAATGTTCTCACTATTGTTAGGTCGAAAGAGTGCATGCGATCTCAGCAGATTTGCTATTTCCTGTGTATATCATTCTTGCTGTTTTCCTAAATTTCTTTCGTGTTTTTTTTTCCTTCTCTTAGAATTTTCTTTTCTTTGTCTCAAAACGCCTCAGAATCAGCTCTATCATTTCATCTCCCATGTTTCTTTTTGTTCTACCTTTTTGTAAAAAATTAACATAATAAATAAACGTAATTACATTGTTGCAATTGAGATAAAACAGCATCTGCGTCTTTCCTTAAAAATGCCGTAATACTTCTATATTACACGGCAACAGGATTTATATGTAATCGCTGTATTATTGCAATAGAAATAGACTCCTTTGCGGTGAAATATGGGCTAACATTTTGATGTGAGTTGTAGGAGGTTTAAATTGTTCGGTTTTTAACATACGAACCGAAAGCCAACAATGTAATAGACTTTGTGTTCTTTGAAAATACACTTAAATCTTTCCAAAATGTACTCGTGATTTTAGAGAAAGAAAATACAAACTACGCTACTTCATTCTACACTAATTTTGAATAACTAGTCAGATATCCCATTCGACTATTCCTATCTTTCTTTCTTTGCTTATTATTCATATTTCAAAAAAGATAATCGCTAATAGTTATTATTTAATGGAAGTTTCCCTTAACGAATTTAAATGAGTAGTACTTCCCTTAACTCAATTTTCTTTTAATGGCCAGTCCATAAATTAATAAAATACAGATAAGTCCGAAATTCATATATTTTCTGAGTCGTACTATATTCTATCTAAATGGGCAGTGCAGGACGCATAGATGCGAATAAGCTATTTACGTCAAGAACGTTATACGAAATGAGTTTCTTATCATCACAAAAATCACAATCAACAAAACAAAAATCACATAACATCAAAAAAACATCATATTCTGGATGGTGGTAGTTATAGACATTGTATATTATTGTTATAAAATTATTTGAATTTCTAAGTCAAGTGATGTATTATTTTTGCAAGAATCTTCGAGCTTTTTATTTTAAGGGGTACATTTCCTCAATACATTTTTTTATTGCTTTACCACATTACTACAGCTTCGAAACTTCAAAATTTAGACCATCTGTAAACATATGAACAGTAACATATGAGCAGTCCTTTTATTCCAGTAAACATGATGTACATGTACGTATTTAGTACTTTGCAATATTGTTTAATACTATAATTAAATGAAGATATTTACACCAGCAGTTAAAGTTCAAAATGACTTTATTTATTAATGTTTCATCCCGGTTATTGCAAATCTCTAGTGTTCGGAGAGTGAAAGTTGTGAAGAAGGCAAACATTTCCAGAATTATAAGCTTTTTGGACTTAGTCAAATATTTAATAATTACTGGAACATAATGGCATGGGGAACGTTTACCTTGTCCAACTCAACAGCTCAGTTTTAAAATGAAGGCAAACAGAACATCTCAGCTCATTCTCGTTGTCTCAAGTCGATTATTTCTCGTTTTAACTCCGCTTGTTTATTTCAATAGGATATTTCCATGATTTCTTGGAGGGAAGTTACATGGAAATTTCAATATTTCTTTGGAAGTTTTCTTTAACATTTGAAGAAATTTCTTGAAACCGAACATCACAAAAAACGAAAATACGTCTTCTCTCAAAACGGTTCAAGAACTTTCCACAGATGTTCTTCTCATGATACGAATGTAACTTTTAATCAAATAGTAAGTGTTATTCCATTCCAAGAAACTTCATGTATTCTTCTTAACTCTTTTAAAAGAATCTAAAAAATGAGATAATTTCGATACAATAGACAATTCTAGTATTCACAGTTTATTGACAGAGAAGATGAAGAAATCTTTAAATAAGATTCTACAAGTCTGCAAATTTATTCCATTTTTTATTCAACAGCAGTGATGCAATATGTTCGTAATTAAACGTTGGTCAAATTTCTTCAAAGTGGGGGTGTTCCAACCTTCAAGATTTCATTTCTCCTATTCCACTTGTCTGTATGTCTAAGTTATCCATTGGGTTTTTTATGCTAACTTCTATTCTATCTGTCAGTTTGAGGTAATGATACGGTTATTGTTCTTCAGATATTTTTTAAATTATCTACTATGAACTCAATGAAGTTTTGAACTCTGCAATTGGACGCATGTACTTATTCCACTGCCTAAAGATTGTTCTACTGGAATGAGCGAAATTATATATACCCTGGCGTCGCAGTAACAAGATTTAGATTGTTTATATAGTTAATATGTTTTATATAATAGTTTCTAGTAGAGAAAATGGACAAATTGAATAATTCAATTCTTTTCAGTAATTTAAAGTGTTTTTCTACTAATACATGCGGAAATTGAACCAGACTCATTTGAAATCAAAAGAAATAAGCACTGACGCTAAAAAGGGAAAAAAGGCAAATAAAGAATAAAAGGCAATCATTAAAAGCATGAAACAAAAAATACACAGTGCTCCTACTTTTGTAAATAAATCTGTTCGTAGAACTGTGCACATTATCTTCTGTAAGACTATTAAATCAAGAAAAGCGTGAGCAAACGTAAGAGTGTGGAAGGTTCCGGGTCATATTGAAAAGCCAGACCTGCGCAATGGGTTCTCGCCAGTTGGCGCCACTCCAAATTATTGCTTCAGCGTCGCATCGAGGAGATAACCTCCGCATGAGCGACGGCCCCGCCGCAACGCGCGCGCACGAGCCTTCGCCGTTTGAGCAACGTGAGCGGCGTTCCGCTGCGCAGGCAGACGCCTCGCGGCCCACGCGGCCCTCGCCCCCCCCACACACACACACACACCACCGTTCGAAGCGGACTGTACTCCCGACAGCATTCCGGGCTTGGTTAATTGTCAATGCACCAGCAGATAGAGGAGTTAATGAATTATACTACGCCATTTGGAGGGAGTGTTGAAGTTTGCAATTGCTTCCTTCACACAACCAGAAAAGGCTACCCAGAAAGTTCTAAAACACTAACTAGCTCCGCAACTCATTTCAGAACACTACTGATAGAAATACTCAGCATCACTCATATCCTGAGATATTTTCTATTGCCTCTGCGAAGAGTCTATAACACCTTTGAAAAAGTTACAAATTGCAATATAGGATATTGAGCCAGGGTTCTTGAGAACCGAAAGGCAACATAAGTCATTTGTGGTTTTCCCTCTTACGACTTGAAGTTTAATGTAACATTTCTTATTCTTCTATCCTAGATGCGTATTCTTATTTGAATGATGGTGACCAAGAGCAACGAACAGATATTTCATTTTACTCAGTGTGAAATTAAGTTATATGAGATGGTACTACGTTCTAATTACGAGGTAAAAACAATTCTGCATCCTGAGCGGAAACAGAAATAAAAACACGGAAAGAGTATAGCCATTTGCACTACTAGGTAGACCAAGTCACCCTCAAGTATTTTAAACATTAATAGAAAAATATATAGTTTATGAAAAGGAATAGAATATCACGGGGACCTTGAGCTTCATTTACAATTGTATTCGCATTGTAGTAAATTCATAAATCCCATTGGAAAGTTCAACTTATTTCATTTCTTGTCCATTGCCAAGCTCTTAGTCATTCAGTAACATAACCGGGGTAAAAGCTGAATTCAGACAGATCATGCAATTACAACTCTCCATGAAAAAAATTAACTCTTGATGGGAATAAAAAACTTTGAAATGGAAACTAAGTCTTCAAGAAAAAATTCGTGTATATAATGAAAAATAATTTTTAAGTAACAAATAAGTGCATAACCTCCATTACGTAGAATGAAAAAATTCGGAAAGCTGATAATGACATACTTAATATAAAATTATGCAACACCATTTTATTGTCACAGACATTCTTGTGTAACCTCTTTTAAATGAGTTTCTTGAGTCTGGACTAGCAACTACAAAATGTTGTAGAACAAATGTTAATTATGCAACACTAAGATATTAGTTATATTTAAAATGTATTTGCTGAAGTATCCACATATAAAAAATGCATATCAAAATCAAAGAAACAATATGATTTAAAAATAAATGTATTAATATCAACATAAAATTAGAAAGATTTTCATAAGAAAAGTACTACATAAGTTCTCTAAGGGGGTCTTATTGATACAAGATTCTACTTAATGCAACTATTATTGAAAACCCTCATATTTTTAAATATATTTCCACAATTTTTCTTACTCATCCGTATTACAATAAGGCTATTTAAATGTAATTTAAAAAGGACGTGAAGTACGATATCACAAAAAATAATAGTGACCCTAAAGTATGGCACAGACATTCTTGTGTAACCTCTTAAGTGAGTTCCTTGAGTCTGGACTAGCAACTCCAAAATGTTGTAGAACAAAGGTTAAATTTACACTTTGCGTGTGTTGCAGGTCAAATCACGCGCGGCCGTGCTGCGGCTGCTTCTCCTGGCGGCGGTGGCGGGAAGCTGCACCGCGAACCCCCACCCGCGCCCGCAAACCTACTACATCACGGGCGCCGCGCCGCACGCGGCCCCTGGCGTGGTGCTGCTGCAACCCGCGTTGCAGCCCGCTCTTCAGCCGGCCATCCAGCCCGCACTGCACCCGTTCCCTGCGTGAGTACACGCACGCCGCAAGTTAAACACGACCAGTAGTCGGAATGGAAACAGACGGGTTTTCATAAACAAAATCATCTCAACAATCATTACGTGGCTTTCTTCGAGATATGCAATTTTCATTAATGCCTGGAATTCGACAATTTACCCTCAGAGATGTAATACTAAAGGCGGCTCCACACACGCAGCATTCGCCAAGCAGCGGGCTACTGCTTGCCCAATCCCGAACAGCTGTTGTGTTCGACGAATGTTCGTTCCCTTTGATGTGTCCTAAAGACCGACTCGCGGCGGGTAAGGCGAATACCGAATGTTCGGTGCTTGGCGAATCGCAAGTAACGCGTCCACACTACTCCGGATTCGGCGAGCGGTTGCTCGGGATTCGCCGAATGCCGCATGTGTGGAGCCGTCTTAATATAAAGTCACTCCTAAATGAGCATTAAAAAACAATCACTCTCATTAAGGCATAAACATTAAAATGTACTTTCTCAGGACTAAACATAACAAAAAAAGTTCTTTGAGTGTCTTTCACATATGTCAATTCATTTCAATGAACAATGAAACTTTATTATCACATGCAGTCATGCAAACGTATGTATGAGAGTGTTTTATAGTTTTGTTTAACATTTTTATATGTAGGAACATTTGTTTCCATGTGTGAGTACTCGCTTTGTACAAGAGTGTGATGCGTAAGTCTTCATGTGTAAATAATAGTATTGACACGTGTTAACACATGTTTATACGTGGGGTAGACGTTTAAATTGATGAAAAACATATAATAATTACTTTATCTCTATCACAAATCGCCTCTTCAATACAATTTACAGTTATGAACCAATAAAACTCGTTTGTGGATGAGAGGAATTTTTCCTCATCTCCTGAAAGCTCTCAGCTGTCCGGTAAACTCTGAGGTACTGGATATGAGAATTCAGTGGGCTCGTACAAAATGAGATAGGCGGAATATTTGCATTTTCAGTCAAAATCTAAACCGTTTCATTTATTTGCGATTTTTTCGAGATCCTGTTTATCTAACGACACTATAGACACCTCTCAAAAGGCAGAAGGTTGCATCGTTTTCTTCCACTTCCTACGCGCATCGAAATTTGTAATGTGGACTGAGCCACGTGTCTCAAGAGCGAGACTTATCACAGCGCTTGCGCTCGCCAGCGCCTGTCGGGTGACCGAACGGGGGGTGTGGTGCGCAGGCTGGCGCCGGCGCATCTGCTGGTGCGCGCGGACGAGAAGCCGGCGGAGGCGGGCGGCGGCGCGAGCACCGAGAAGCCCGCCGAAGGCGAGGAGGGCTGGACGTCTTGGCTGACGGGCTGGCTGCCCAGCCTGCCCTCGGGCATCGGCGGCGGAGGCGCCTCCACGGACGCGCCCAAGGTAAGTCTCCCCACAACCTCCGGTCTAGCGGCCGGGCCTGGTTCTGACCAGGCCTTTATTAGTGTGGTTATTGACCATTCGTTGCGGAGCCTAAATTTAGGGTGGTAGAGTTTCAACGCGGGTAAAGTGGTATCGGCTATGAGCTTCACTGTGAAAGCAAGAGTGTAGGAAGCTCGGTGCACCACTATGGTGGCTCTCCTACTCCACAAGGCATCCCGTTTCGGAGGGAAAAGTCCCAAGACATGAATACGAATAGCCTCACTTAGAGATCAATGAGGAACGCGCGTTCTCAGAACAGCATCCAGAGCTGAAGGGTTAGTTTGTTTTATCATCGACGGCGGAAGCCGCAAGCGTCATATAACGATCAGAAGTGTCGGTGATTGGAATATTCGCGGGTTCCATCCCGGGCACGTGCCGCAAATTTGCTTCATGCATTAAACATCAGCGAGTCCAAGATTTGCTATCAAGTTTGTAAAGTGTCTGATGTCATCGATCGCTGTGGTTTCTTTAACCACTTTCAGTAAAATCCTATAACATCATAAACAACGCTCTAAAGACCAGGCGCTCTAAAGACCAGGCGCGCTAACCTTCCCCACGTCATACTCAGTCCTATTCTAATAGTACCGTTCCCAACGCAATATTATTTTTTTTTAATTTTTGGGTGTTAAATATTCTTGGAGTGGATTACTTATGAGAAATGTTGGAAATGAGATCCTATAAATAGTATTATATTGACTGTGCGCAACAAAAAAACCTTCATAAGGCATTCATTATGATTTGAGATTATACTGTGCATGAACCAGAAGTTGAGTTTGCAGGTTAGCTTAGTGCAGGACTAACAAGATTACAAATGTATTTCCAGTTATTTAATTTTCCAATAATATTATGAATTCAGAAACATGTGAATTTATTACCCATGAAATTGTACGAACAGAAATAATAGTTTTGTTAAAATCGTATACTTGGCTGATAATCTTTAATTTTTTACAGCTTTTCTTAAATGAAATAAAATAACTACACCATGACGCAAATATTAAGACATATTATAATTAGTTCAAAAAGAAAATATATAACTTCTGAAATATTAAAATACTATAAACGAGAAGAGAGTATAATATTCATTTGATCTCTTTTTTTTTCCTCGAAAAAATGAACATAATTTTGGGCACATGCTCGCAAGGTTTCTTAGTCTCCCTTCTTCATAGACATCTTTTCAGTGAGTATTTGAAGCCTTGGTTCCCTGACTGCGCAGCCCGAGTACACGACGGAGAAGGCGACGGAGAAGCCGACAGAGGCGACGGAGAAGCCGTACGAGGGCGGCGCCGTGGCGCCGGCGGGGGCGCCCACGCGCCTGGAGGA
>BOPP01000129.1:1097807-1116012 GCA_017312745.1 Gryllus bimaculatus
TGGCCGTGGCCGCGCCGGCCGCCACCGCCGTGGCCGGGCCCGCGGGCGGCGGCCCGCCCCTCGTCGTGCCGGCCGCCAGCAGCCGCGTGCTCGCCGCCTACTTCAAGCAGCCGGCCGCCGCGCATCTCCAGCAGCAGCCGCACCACCAGGTAACGCCCCGCTCCACTCATTCACTAATATCCCATAACTGCTAAGGGCATTAGTCCCGCAAGTAAAGAACCTGTATCTACCGCTGGAGGTGACGACGTCCTCCAGACGGCGTCTGAACGTGCCCTAGCTATGTTGACAATCCTACCAACCTCACGACACGAACACCAGGACTTCCCGCCAGTGACACTGAGGAGGTAACACTGTAACGCCCCTCGCTCGGCGAATACGTGTTACCCTAGGGATCACATTTTACATTTGAAAGATGGTAGAAACTTTTTTTTTTCAATTTTGACTTCTCATTACACTCACATTCTCATATCCAAAGTAAGTCATTTTAGATAGAAAAACACAGCATGTTCCACATAATTTAACAATAAATAATTCATTTACTCTTTCGTCTCAGAATCGTATTTTCCCGTAGAAACGTTTGTTGTTGTTTTTAAATGTATGCTCATTTCCAAGGCTTGAAACGCTGTTGTATATTCGGCAGGTTATTATCGTCATTTCTGAAGAACAAATGTATTATCAATTTTGAGGCCGAACTGATGTTCTGACGGCTGACGAACGGACGCGATTGCAGGACCACGTGCGATTCCGTGCTGACGTAATCGGCCCCCATAGCCATCAATTCACAAATCTGCGTATTTCTTTTTGAGTATAAAAAAGTATATTTTTTCTTCAGCAATATGAAAAACAATCCTCAGGGCTTTAACTCACTTAAGTACAATATTCTGGGCGTTAGAGTTACGAGGGCGTAAAAAATAGTTACGAAACCGCTGTGCAGAAAAGAAGTGCGTTTGTTCATCTAATTAAGGAGAAGACAGTGGGGATTTTTTTCTACCTGAAATGACTCATCCTGTATCTAAACATCGTTTAAGGTAGATTAAGTATAGGTCAAACGATTCTAGTGGATGATTGGAATAGAACTCAAAAATTCGACGCAATGTGACTTATACACGTATTATAAATTTTCATATCCCAACTGAAAAGGCATTGACTTTTCTTGTTTTTAAATAAGCCATTCAATTTATAAGTGTATAGTTTATTGAAAAAAACGAGGATGACTGTTTCTAAGACGTTTACCTACGATTGTGCGCTAATGTTTGAAATACATATTAAGAAATTAATAATATCAACAGAAAATACGAAGATACGATGTCTAAAATTTAACGAAATGGCGTCGAGCGTCTGTCATATTATTACAATGTCTCATATCCAGAAAAAAATAGATGTACAAGTATCAATCAAGTATCAATAGATGTACAAGTATCAAGTTATATTGGCATTTAAACCCTGAAAATCTTCTGAATCCTTCAGAAGTTACATGCATACACGGAATATTATTAATTTCACATGAAAAACATTATCTTCCTTTTCTGCATGGGTTTAGGTAAAAAGAGATTGTTATGTCGCCATAAGCCACAATAAGTCTACTTCAAGTTCGTTAAATTGCACGAGCGTTCCAACTTCGGATAGCCGAACAGTAATTTCACATTGAAACCAACTGAAGAAGAAATTGGAAACATTACAGAAAATTATGCTTGTAATAAATGAACTCTCAAGTTAAATAGAACACCCTTTATCTATGGTATCTCACTGTATAGGAATAACAACTTCATAAAGACACACTAAATAGGCAAATGTTTAGATTAACTCTTAAAGACAAATATTTCGCGAGCAGGAACACATTTCGTACTTAAAAGATTTTTCCTGAATCTGTGTTTTTTGCATTTCTATTAGATCCTATAAAAATTAGACACAATAGCTGTAAAAAATAAAAAATCAGGAAAATAGTTAACACAAATATTCAAAACACCTCTTTTATTTCAATAAATTACACCGAAATACTTTTCCTTCAGAAATAGTGTCTAATAATATTTCAGAATATTTTACTATAATATTTATTCTTCGAGCGTTGTTAGTGTTTTCTTCAACCGTTCTTAAATATGCTAAGAAGCCACGGACTTTATAGAAATGTAGGTTACCATTTACTACAATAAAATAACGAGTTACATGATTATTTAAACTTTCAGACAGACAGACAGACAGAGAGAGACATCAATGAATTAAATTCATATCTTGTTCATTCAGACAATAGTTTGCATACCGTCATACATAATCTAACTAGTATTGAATTCTAATGCTTTCGTTAATTAATTTCAATAATATTATGTAATTTTTACGACATTACACTTTTCAATGTATATAATATTTGAAATTCAAACAACATTTTTGTGTTAATTAGCATTTTCCTTAACGTAATAAGACCTCCAATGTGTTTTTAATGCTATGTTTCCCGCAACAAAACCAGACGAGTTTTCCGCGATCTGATTAAGCCATCGTTCGGCAACCGGCAGTACCAATCACACTCGCGCCTATTGACGCTCGCGTTCTCCCGTTGCCAGCAGGTGCACCTGCAGCGCTATCAGCGGGGGGCGCTGCCCGCCGTCGTAGCCCTGGAGCCGTGAGGCGCCGCGCGCGCCCCACCTGCCCCCGGCGGAGGCCGCAGCTCGAACGCAGCGCACTCAACAAGCATCTGCACAGGCCGCCCGCGCCCAAGCAACTCGACGCCGGGATCTTCACGCCCACTGCGATGCCTTCTGGCTCATGAAGAGGGTGTTCTTGTTCGATTTCCCTCTTCGGGGTAGAAGACACGCGACGTTATGCTCCCGCAGATGCTCTGCTTTCCATCGACTACGTTCGAGCCCGACGACAATCCCCACCTAGCTCGGATCGGACGCAGGGACGACCTCTAGTTTGGCACAGTTCAACACTATTCGAGTTCTCTCCTCGCCTCTGCACCCTCGAAATATGCAGGATGATTTGAGATCAACCTCCTCGTTGATATATTCTGTTACGAACAGTACGTTGGGATCAAAGCTAGCTCCAAGAAGCAGCTCATGAATGAAGAACGCTTTCACTGAACACAGTCCGTCTAGTTACGCTCCGGAGAAGCAGAGAAATCGGAGGCTTCGCGCCGGGCTCCTCGCCAAGTTCAACGAGCGGAACCTCTCACGGAAATAGGAGGCGACATCGCCATCTCTGGCTTCGTGTCGTGGGCGCACGGCTCCGCACTGTTGGCCGGAGATGTCAGGGTCGGCCTCCTGGCCGGCGATCATCGGCGCATATTCGGCGAGAAAATTTGAGAACCGTTCTATCTTCCAGAAGTTCCTAATCCCCATTGCCGCTTGGAACGAGTGTGTTGCGTCTGTCAATCTTCCACGTCGCTACGTCCGATCTTTCGATATGTGCTATGTTTGCTGATCTGTCAGAATGGACTGTCTATTTATAAGTGTTTCTCAGTGCCGTATTTTATTACTTTCTATGGAACGATCAACTAAACTGACTATAAAAATGTTTTTAAAAATAAATTGTGAATTGACAAATATTGCCCAGTTTCTTTATTTACGACCATTTTCTGTCCTTATTTTTCCAAATATATTACAGCACCGTATTCCGCATTACGTCTGAAATACGTAATGGAGATCTAATGCCATTTGCGCCTTCCGCTGCAGTAACGTCAGTTATTTATGGCGAAGCCCAGTTCCAAATATCAGTAGAATATATTTAAGTTTAAATATTTCAAAAGCTTATTTTCATTAATTTCTTTTCGAATACGCAGCTCACATATTAGGAGAGGATTATTGTTCATGATAACTAAACAAAGTTCTCCTAATTTTTAAATATCAGCTCTCATAATTCGAATGAGATAATATTTTTAAACTTACGTAAAGCTAAGAATCAGAGTAAACATTCTTTTTACCTAACGAAAAAGCTAATTCATTGCGTATTTTGAATTTTACATATTTCGACTTATATCATTTTTCAATTAATTCAAGCAAATCTTAATTCCATTTAATAGTTTAAAAAGACGAAAAACAAGAAAAAATAAACAGCCGAAAACTGCACTCACAGCGTAAGCGCGCCGAGCGGGGTGCATGCCGAGTGCAGCCGTCCCTCCCAACTCGCGGTGAAAGCCGCCCGGCGGCGGCGGCGCCTTCCGGCACGGAGCTCGCGGCCCGCCCTGGATGTTGGCGACTCCGCTGCGCGCCGCGCCCTTCGCATCACCGCGTCCCGCCCGGAGCTTTCGCCGCGGCCCGCGCTGCTCGCCTTCGCGCGGCCATCCCATTGCGAAATCTTCGCGAAGCTTCACGCACTGCATTCACGCACGGCGAGCTTCTAAAAAAACGTGAAAGAAAGAGTATTTCTGGATTACATATATGTTTTCGCTTTTTATGCATTTATGTGTTTCAAATGCTTTTTATGTTGTAACTGGATAAAGTATAATTAAGATTTCGCTTAAAAACCTCCGTGCGCGTTATTAAGTAGGAAGTATGTAGTAGACTATTTTATTTATCCATTTATACCAGATAATCCAGAAGACTATAAAGGAAGTTGTTTATTTTTCATATTTTAATTTCCAGTTAGAATACGTTATTGACAATAAAAATTCACTGAAAGAGTCATTAACGGAATTAGGTTAAAATTCTAGGTTTTGTACTATTCAGTTATTTAAAATGCTCGTAACAATGTTATTAATAACATTATAAATATGTTATAGTGTATGTGCTAGATATATCATTATATATTTCTAATATGTGACTAAATATTACACTTCAGCAATCGAGGCCAAATTTAGAATCTCGGTTTTCTGATACCGTAGGAGAATGCAGCAAACAGTTCCTAGTTATTGAAGATACTATCAGGGCAAAGAAGGCTCTGAGGATGAACTAGCCCTAGGACGCACAGATCCGTGAGGAATAAAAATGAGAAATTATTAATTTAATTTAAAAAAGATCCTCCATATTTCAAGAAAATGAGCCTGGAAAATGTAGAAAACTTAGAAACACTTAAAACTGGAATGAATTCTTAATTCAATTTAACAGTCGTTTGTTTCCAATATAGGATTTATTACATTTTTGACGATGTGTAAAATAACATCCACAAAAAGATTAGGGTAACGATCGCCAATTAAGGTAAGAATAAGATTATGGTATTACTTGATAAACAAAAACTCTTAATACTAGTAAAAGTACCATAAACTTAGACAACTGTGGAAAATGTTTATAAATTACTACTGTACGCAACATATTTTATGAATATTAGAAGCGTATTAAAGAGGAACCCACAAAGTGCTGCTAGGTTGATACACTCTTTGGCTTACAAGACGTGGGTGGTAAATTAATACATTAATCTGTTTTGGAGCGTAATTCTCAATACATAGTATAATTTCTGTTCTTCAACATTTTTACAAAGATGCTACAGAATGTTTCATCAAGAAAAGTTCAAGAAAAGTCGAATAAAATAAGAATGTGCTTTTTTCTCAAGGAGAAGGAAATATTCCTATTAAACATCTTCAGACTCATACACTCCTTTATTTTAATTACTATTCATCAACACTACGCAAAAATCACACACACGCCAACTTACCACAATTGGAAACAGATAGTCTTTGAAGCATCACGGTAATCTGGATATCTGCAAACAAAAAACATTTTCTGAATAAAAACGTAATGATGGGAATTCATCTATCTCATTCCCTAATTATATGACTGTCGACCCAAATATTGCTGAGGGATGTGGCAACGCAGCTTTAGAAGGTCATCTCTTGCAATTTCGAATTCTGCATAAAGCATTATTTCCACACTATGCTTATAACGAGGATGCCAAAGGAAAAGTACCATGAATTTCATAATGTTGAGATGTGTCAATGCATGGAGTCTCTTCATAACCTCACGAACAATTCAAATTCTACGTCGTGTTACCTGAAAAGTGGAGAGAACGTATCCTGATCATATAAAATAGCGTAATGACGACAAAACATACTTGTTCCTCATGTAAAATTTTCGCAAATAGAATAACATGCTTTTTACCAAAAAAAAACTATTTTCCAGAATTGCAGGGTTTTGTCAAATATAAGTTTTCTGAATATGCGTCGTCAACACACAATTACAGAAAGAAAAAGAAGTTTGTTGCTAATAATAATGAAATTCATGAAAGACATTACACATAAATTAACCCCAAACCACCAATAGGTTAACAAGTCGATAGGCCAGACGGGATGGAGAACACATACATCTCCTCCCTCTTCATCGTCACCCACTTTGTCAATAGTTGACCGCGTGCTTACATCGCTTACGCCGAATCCGAAAAAGAAAAAAGAAGAGAAAAAAGAAAGAAAAAAGAAGAAGAAAAAAAAAAGAAATCTGCCATCCGCACAGAAACTTGGAGAAAAGAGAGAGAAAAAGCACCCCTCGTGCGGGCCAGCGGCGTGCGCGGCGCGGGGCGTGGCGTGGCCGGGCGGGCTTTGGGAGGAGAGATGCGCGCGGCGCGCACAGCGAAAGTGCAAGGGGCCGGGCTCCCAGGAAGCGGGCGCGGCTTGGCGGCGCACGCCGTGACGAGCGGCTTCGAGGCGAGGGGGGGGGGGGCGCGGAACTCTTCCCGGAGCCCGCGCACTCACCCCATCCCCCTCCCCCTCCCCCTCCGCCTCCGCGCCGCACCCGTTCGCCATGGGGGGCGCGCCCGCGCGAATCCTACCAATGGCGAGGCGGTTACTTAACCGCAAACGCACGCCCACGCACACTCACGCAAGACGCACGCGAGAAATCCCCTGCGGGTGCTGGCAACGGCGCCGCGCGCTTTCGGACGCATGGCGTGTGTTCTGGATGGTCATATAAAAAATTACACATTATTACTTTTTCTTTTTATTATATTATTTTGGACAGTATTTTAAAGAAACGGAAAAATTAAGGTGATATTAAAAGATTTTACAATGAATTTAACATAATCTTCTGTATATTTGCAGCTGAATCCTATTGCTGAATTGGTTAAGATCTTACAAAAGATAACCGTTATTCTGAAAATGGTTGCAAAACTAAGTAACGAAAAGTATAAAAATCAGTACGTACTACATCAACGTAATTAATAAGACAGAAGTAAAGACTTCTTAAGAGAGATGGGTTAATACCTGAATTTCTCGATAATCGATACCGTTACCTCTCTGAGAGCTTCGATACTCGATACCATACAATTTTAGTCTCAACAAAAATGTGGTTGAATCATAATTCGAAGGTTATATTTTGATCTTCATGCATACATGCGTTCACTATTTTAATATTTAAAAACCACTGAGATGAACATACATTTGTTTAAGATTTTAAAGATTCTTATCAAAGAAAACTAATATTTTAACTCTTTCTGGCTCCATTCTATTTCTTTTTTGTCACACATCAATCCAGCGGTACTGAAAAGTCTAACAGAAAACATTGTAACTAATGGAATGCACAAGTTTCAGTATCGAACAGCAATTTGTTCTTAAATTAGATTCACTTTGATAAGATAGTGCATTTCCATCAGGAGGAAACAAGTCCTCGCATAGACACACATTTAATTCATCCTTCTATGCTGGAGTTGCGTGTTCACAGCATAATGTTTCGAGATCCCTCTTCAGAACACAATCCGAACAGATTGACACTTTCTTGTTGCTAGCATAAAAACAATAGAAGAGAGGAATGTGAAGAAGGCAATTATTCAATAAAATCAGAAGAGATGGCAAATGGCATAAAAAATTGAAAATATCCAAAAAGTATAGAGCCTTTTCCGAAAGTATCGATCACTATCGATACCAACCGAGTATCGAGGGTATCGATGCCCCATCCCTACTTTTTAACATTCTATATCAATATCGCCTCAATTTTGTATGTTAATCGATCAAAAAAATATTTTGTTTCAAACATTCACATAATAACTGAAGATTCGTTACAACAATAACTTTTTGTTAATAACATTGCCTTTTCCCATTTCCATGAATGTCAAGTGTTTTGCGGTATTGTAAATATTGCCCAGCTTAGAATGAAGTACAAACTTCATGTTTGTGAAGCTTAGCGTGGTCGATCGTCATACCTATTTGAAAGTTCAAACCTTGTAAAGACGTTCCATTCGTTTTCTAGGAAAACATCCATTTCCTCAGAAAGTAAGTAACATAGTATTGCGCACGCAAATCTTTTACGGCGTATAAAAGTAGTTCAGACAGAAAATACGCCTCAGCAAAATTTGACTATACCTTTCCTGTTCCTTAATTCCTGCCCAGACAGCACTGTGACGTCATACTTGCACCCGTCACTCACAATCTAGTACTACTAAACAAGTGAAAGAAAATTAATCAACATTAAACTGAGAGATGGTGATATTTCTCCGATTGGATTTTTTTTTTTCAAAATTGTGAGCATATTTCAATCTCGATTTACCTATTTTATGTACTCATTAGATTAAAAATAATAGAATCAATTATGCACTAGCCATTTATTTCTGAAATATTAAAATTCTTTTTACTTAGTTCTTTGAAATGTTATGCAACATTTTATACAGGTTGTCCACGGAAGAAACGTCGAAACTTCGAAAGTAAGCTCTGATGATAATTTTATGCATATTTTGTCTTATAAACTCTTTGGATATTCCGAATGGCTGAGCCGCAATAAGCATTCAAATGTTTGTTTGAAAAAATATTTTTATGCAAAATTTGCATTGCAGAAACATATAAACGATCCCAAAACATGTAAATTGCTTATTATTTATAAAAGAAATGATTATACTCGTATAGGTTCAGGAAGAAAAAGTAACACAAAAATAAAAAAGGACCCAATTTATACAATTCGACTTTAAGTGAATGCTGGACGTACTCAAGATCTAGGAAAGGGACACTTCCCAAGCCTAGCTTTGCTATCCCACTCTGACTCGTCTAAGATCAGCGCTTCACTTTGTGACATTAAGGTGCGTAAGACTGAGAAAGTACTTATCGTTTGCCCCAAAGAATATCTCGGAGCAAATATACAAGCTTTTTATGGTCTTCCATTGGCGTAGGTGACTCAGGGCAACAATGTATTTCACTGCAGTTCCTCTGACCGGAAGGTTCTAGGTTCGAGTCCCGACAGAAGCAGGATTTTCGAGACTAGCTGCTCAACCAGGTTGAATTCAGCCGCTGCGTGGAGATTAATTCCATTGGCCTGCTGCTCTGATCGATAGTTTTCTGTTGTTTCTCCGACCTTCACTAGACGAATGCCGGAGTAGCTCCCCGTCAAACGAGCCACGGACGCGATATTTCATTTCTATTCTTTTTTTTTCAGGGATCTTTTTCCAAATTCAGGGGATGCCGATTTTCGACTATCCGCGCTAGATACCCACTATGTCCCTCACGGGGACTCATAATAACCTTCACACAAGACTAACACACTAGAGGGCTCCTCGGTCTATAGTTAGCAGACTCACTAGGCCTTCCGTGACAACACACATACACGAAAGACAAGGGATAAACAATCGTGGCCACGACGAGACTCGATCCCGCGACCTTTCCGACCGAGCCACTGAGTGGGTACACGATCTATTCACCTCGACCATTTAGGTCGGCCTTCATATCCTTTCTAATACTTTTCCTTAAAAGTAGACTCCTCAGGAGAATGTCTCAAACCGAGAGTCTCTAGAAACGCTGATCCTCCGAAAACCACGTGTGTACACGCGCAATAATTTCGGAGGTTTCTTACAAAAAGAGAGTGTCCTTAATTTTTCTTCCTAGACACCTTGGTTAGTGTGACTAACAGGAAGAAATGAGTGTCTTTTCCACAAGTAAGGTATCACAAATTTCACATAATTCTGAAACCAAAGTGCAAATCTACCGTAAAGTACAGATAATTGTGTATGAAATAACAAACAGCTCACGTAAGAAAAGTAATTTAATTCGGGCTGAACACGTACTTCCCAAAGTAAAATTTTAATTATTTCACAATCAATTAATAAAAATTGTGGTTGATTCCGCAAACTTCGTAAAGTGGATATACACAAAAGTATTTTTATTTCATTATAATTCAACTGATTAAAATTGGAAGAAACTATAGCAGCCGATTTTACGTTGCATCTCCTGACTTTTGCAAACATATACCTGATTATTTGGAGCAAGAAATTTACTATGTTTTCTCATTTTTATTATTTGTCAATATACAGGATTCAAAGTACAGTTGTTGCGTGATGACGTATACGGTTGCGTTTGAGATCGAATACTACGTAAGACATAATTTTCAGCCTGACGATTTATCGAGGAAATCAAAGACAAACCATCAGTTATGTCATTAGTTCCCAGTGATGCCAAACGGTAATCCCATTATGTCATTCGTGATTATTTCCTATTGATTTTTACTGAAAATAATATGTTGAAAAGTACACCAGAATTTGGAACGATGAAAGGCGTTTTTGAAATAAGAAAGAAATATCATATTTTGCTAATTCTTTCATATTGAATACAATCATACCAAGAAATGAAAACAACTCGAGCTACAGTTATTTTCTTTAACGTATTGTACCCGTTGATAGATCTAGTATTTACTTACCCTTCGTGACCACTGTTACAAACCAAGACGCATTAAACGAGTTTGCTTCCAAAGCCTAGGACAACACCTACTAAACCCACCACACCGGATCAACAAGCGGAGACACAGTCGCTCCTTGCCGCGGAAGCCAAGAGCAGTGAACCTTCGTAGACTGTATTTGAAGAGAAAAACTTCTTACGAGGGTATTAACATCGGAATATTTAATTACGCTGGGTGTTGACAAACTCGCTCGACCGTGTATTCTTTACAAATACGTGATTAGAAACTGACGTGCAAGGATTTGGAACATTTGTTTGACGCATCCAAAATAGCATTAAGATCCTTGCTCAGAGTTTTAGTCGGCGCCTCGGAAGCTTAAGAGAGCAGCCTGAAAGGCTCAGCATTTCTGTGCAAAGGTCACGAGTTTTAATCGCATTTTGGTTACAAATGCTTGCCACCTTGTCCTGAGTATATATTTCTAAACGGACTAGTGATCTGTGGTTAAGAAATTCCTCCAGAAGTCCGCGACTGTAGAGATCGGCATATCAACACATCTCTTTGAAGAGTACCCAGTAACTAGCTGCGGTTGGATTCTTTCGCGCCTCCAGACGCATCAACTGCCATGGCCATTAGTCCACGGTGTAGAGCATGTTTTATCACGGGATATTACCGTTCTGAATGGTTATAGTCGGTAATGACCTTCATGTGGACTTCTGGGAGTTTCCCTAACTAGGTATCTCGGGCAACTGCCGCAGCCGGCACAAGCTCTAAGCTCCCGACACGTATGGCAGTTAAGTGCAAGTGTAAGCATGTGTATGTACCAGGTGAGCAGAACAAGGAAGAGGAAGGAAATATTGCGCGCGATGAGTATCCCATTTGTTAGGGAAAAGCTCCGGCATTCGCTTCGAGTTGACGGGAGAAGCCAGGGAAACTACCGATTAGAGCAGCCGGCTGATTGAATTCTCGCCCAGACAGCGACCTAGCCATCCAGCTAGAGTGGAAAAATTCTGGCCATCGCCAGGACTCGAACCCTAAGAACTTCCGGTCCGAGACTCCTCGGCCTCTCCCGGTCAGTTGACGTCATGACCCACCCCGCGAGCCGTCGAGCTGCGGCCTGGAAAAGACCGAAGAAGCAGCCTGGTCACGGCGAGAGCCCAGGCGCGTCGGGTGGCCCTGCGCGGCGTCGCGGGCTCCGAAGGGTAGCGCAGTGGGCCAACGGGGAGGCCATTGGTATGGTCCGCGGGCGCGCGCGGCGCGGGCCGGGGGCGGGCGCCAACACGCCGCGCCGCGCGCGGGCAGGAGCACCGCAGGCCGTGCGGCGGGAAGGAGCGACGCCGCCACGCGCGTGTGGGGGCGGCGTGCGAAACCGGCTTGCGCGGGCGGCGCGGGGTCGCGGTCGTGTGTGTGGGGGCGCGGGCGCACGGCGGCTGAGCGGACGCGCGGTGCTTCGGCGCCGCCCCGCGGCGTTATGAAAGAGCGGCGTCCCGCGGCCCGCGCACTCCGCCACACACCGACGGCGCTTCTGGGCGGCAACGCCCGCCACGCGCGTCCCCGCCGCAGCCCTCGCGCAGCCGCCATGCGCTCGGCGTCGCTGCAAGTCGCCCGGGGGCAGCGTCCCGGTACGGTGCGGAGGCCGGCGCCGGCGCCTCGGGGTAGGAGGGCGGAACGGGGCCGATGGGGCGAAACGTCCGCGAGGAGGCAGCGGACGTAGCCACAGGGGGCACGGGATGAGCACACTGCGGGGGGTGGGGGGAACAAGAATGTCATAAGTGGAGGAGGGCCGTTTTACAAAGGGTTTTGAGTGGTTATTACCAAGTGGAGGGCTCGTTGGGGATGTAGTCAGAAGTGGATGACATAAAACATGTGAAAGTAAGCGAATACGAGATCCTTAACTGGCAAAGATAATAAGAGAAAAAAGAAATGGTTTCGAAACGTAGGAAAATAAATAATGCAATCATTCATAAAAGGAAGCAAGAGTACGGGGACGGATTGCTAAAAAGAAAAGATTCGTAGCAAGATGATACAATCAGTGGAGTTTTAAAAGTAAAACAGCAAATGAAATAAATCATTCGAACTAACAAAATAATAAACAACTAAGTCTGATGGAAATGAAAACAATTAGAATAATTTTACAAGGATAAAAAGCACAAAATTTGTTATCAACAAGTCAAGTAATTATAAATGTGAGCACTATTACATTGTGATCAAAAGACAAACGAAAATCAGAAATGAAGTATATATACCAAACAATTTTTACAAATTCACTAAAAACTAACTGGAAACAAAATATTAAGCAACATAATGAGAATATTACATTCGTTAACGTTTATATTTTAGAAATAAGCGAAGAAAAATATTTTGAAAACGATATCATGCCATCAAACCGTACAACTATTTCAAAATGTATTATGTGTTTCATATAATATTGTAAAATAACAGAAATGTGTCAAATTAAGGGATTTAAGATATTCAGAAACTCTGAGAAATTGCAAACAGAGTTGAAATAATTTTTTTACAACCGGGTGTAAAATCGAACAATACCCGTGGTGAAATGTGTTTTGTGTACAAGTACTTTCAGTAACTATTTCGTCCTTTAGGAGAAATTATTACTACGTCGTGCGTGTACAAACATAAGTTACAAACACTTACATTCAACCCGAAAGTAATTTTGATGTTTACAGAACTCGTAAAAACTAGCGCAATCGTTCCTACGAAAATAGTGTGCTTATCTTCAACTTCACGTTCTCCTCATACTTATTATAATAAATAACTATTTTCAAATATTTGAACGATGTGACAATGTGATTTTACATCTGCACGTGTAAATAATTATATTGCATCCATAATTTTAAAAATGTCCCCCTAAAATGTAAAGATGGTAAAGGTACAGATAGAATGTAGGTGATGTCAAAATGACTCACGCCAATTTATTCAATTAGCGAGAATACAGAGAATTAGTCAATATTTGACAATAGTAAACTTCAATAACTGTTATAAACTTTTCAACCACTCAGCTAAAATACTGGGAACTGACATTCAAGACAAAAAGACAAGTCTGGCCGGGGTGACCTGCGCCAGCTGCCTGCCGTTATCTTCCATTCGTGTCAAGAGAATCTTCACACACGTGTGTACGCCCCCCCCCCTTTGCTCCTCCTGTGTCTGGATGCACAATCCATGAGAGAGAGAGAGACAGACAGAGAGAGAGAGAGAGAGACAGACAGACAGACAGAGAGGTCCCCGAGGCAGTGGCAGAACCGCTAGCCGAGGCGACTGTAGACGCCTCCCGGTCTTCGCCGGCCTGACGAGCGGAGGGACGGGATGCGCGGTGCCTTGCACGCTGCAGGTGAACGTCCTCAGGCGTCCTCACGCACAGACACTCGTCGCGCGCGGACAGGCAGAAGCAGCTCCGGGCTGCTGGCGGCTCGTTATTTTAATCCTTTTCTTATTGCGTAAAAGTACATCAGTCCAACTTCGCTTGCTCAAAGATGGCAAGGGCCACTTGTGATGAAGTAGTCAGTGGTCAGTTGTCAGTGATCAAAGATTATTGGCCAGTGGAACGTACCGAGGATCATTATAATAAAGTTCCAGATAGTGGGACGGCCGGTGGTCTAGCGGCTGGGATTCAAATCCCGGTCGATTCATTTGAAATTTGCGGTGGAAAAAGCGGGTTCCGGCCGCCTTTCGCGGGGTTCTCCCGTTTCCGCGCCTCCTCCACCATCATTCAAATCCTATTCTCATCGTCACCATCACCCATTCATCTCATGGGTAGCAGAAAAGGCTTACAAGGCTGATGGTAAAAATAATACAGAGGGTCAAAGGCAGAGGCGACCCATAGAGGAGTGGTCCGATCGATAGTTTTCCATCTGTGTATTGGAGTTCACAACCCAATCGATCCATGTAGAGTTTGCGGTGGCCAAAGCGAGTTAGCGGCATGTTTTCCCAGTGGTCTCCCATTTAGCGTGCCTATCACTCCATCATCATTAATACCTTAATGTTAAAATCTCCAGTCCATCAAAATCATTCGTCTATTCCAAGTATGACTAGAAGGCTAGGAACTGGCATCATAATACAATGTCCGCAGATATAATGACCGATATGAATTCACGAGCCACTTCGGGGTGATGAAAGGCTTTGTAACAAATATGAGACAAAAAGATAAGATGGAAAACAAGAATTTACATAATAAGATGTATCATTGATCTTTTTGGGAGTAAGACATTGATGACCTATTCTATACTGCAATACAAATATTAGAAAACTCGTTGAGCAACGGCAATGGAAAATAATTTTGAATTTGTTAATGTCACATTTTACTAATTGAATTTTTCTGGGAAGGGGGCTTTCTGATGAAATGAAACAAAAAATTGAATTTTGAGACCTATAATATCGATTCAAATTTTCATCTTATGTACGTTATTTGAAGAACGGGTGCACAAAAAAACGAAAGAAGAATCGATAAGATTATGTTATTGTTCTTATTTTATTCGTAATTCAGTAAATAGTTTTGTAATAAATTTCAATATAATCCTTTTTCCTAAGACTTAATTGCAATTAATCAACAAGTACAAAATACACTTTTTGCGTCAATTCATTCTAATTAGTTTTTTATCGCTTTCCCTTCTTCTGAAGAGAAAATCTTTGGTATGTACCCTAATTTTGCTTCAGCTATAAATGTAGCTTTTACCACCAAAACGCATGATTTTTTAACCATTTTACATTAATAATTTGCTTATGAAAATACCATTAAGAATAGTTTTGCATCATGGTACAAAAGGAAATGGTCAAAAGAGCAATACGAGATCGACACTCAACTGGCATGTTGCTTATTATATTTTACGTCTCCTGAAGTTCCCTTACTACACGAGTTTTCTTGAACATAAGAGAACTAATCAGTTAACAACTACTAAAACACAATTCTCTTGTTTTGCCAGTTGGGACGTCCAAGTACAATTTGCCAAAAACAACGAGAACCCTTTATTTTATACACCACGAACGACAACTCATGGCATCCTGAGCTAAAGAACAGTAGCAATGACTACGCAGGTATCTCACTTGTTATTCTTTTTGTCCAGATCCAGTAAGTACGGTTCACTGAACTGTACTGCCGTACGGACAATGTGCAACGCGGAAGCCTGCCTTAGGCCCAGCGGCGGCGCCCATTATCATTTGGTGATTACGGCGTCATGGGTTCCTTTTCCCGCCAGGCTCCAACGTTCCTTCTCGCGAAGTCATTTGGAAGTTCCCCGTGGAGACGAGCACGAAGCGTCTTGTTCTTATGCGCACCCAACAAAATAGTCTCGCTCCTGAATGCGCCTCGACTTACTACGATGTTTTCGCTCGTGATATTATCATTACTTATTAAAAGGATATTAACTTTTTTAACTTAAGTGACTCTGTACCTCGCTTCCGTTTATTTCTGGCCATATTTAAGACATAAATAATCTTTAAAATGACAAGAAGGAAATATCCATGCTACACTTGTGACAGACATAATTGTGTGTCTAGAATAATGACTACTTCAGAACTTTCTTTTACCAAGCTTTTATTTTCTTAACAATATTTATACTGTTGGATTAAGATGAATTCTCCGGAAGAAAATAACATTTGATTGGTCCTAAAGAGGTTGCAATAAAAATGTGAAAATTTTTTCTCAAATTGAAATTACTAAAGTCCGAATCAGTACATATTATAGTCGAAACAAAATAAAAGATTGCACACTAATAAAGAAAAATCAATGTTGCCTGTTTAAAAGAAGTCAAAAAAGGTTAAAGTTGAAAATGATATGTCAATATTGCTACCTGAATATGATTAAAGATCAATGTGCAATGTGCTTGCCAACAAAGAAAACGTTTTATTTGAACACCGTAATTTATTTTAATATACCATAAAAACGTACTTTAAGTGAGACTGCTGAGGGTATTTCTAAGTATTGCCGGAAAAAATACTTTTTTTAAAACTAACGAAGAAAAACGAAAATTTGTGAATTGATAGAATTGGAGATCATCTTACGACCGCCCTGCGATTGCGCCCGATCTCGCCAGCCGGCCGTCAGAATTGCAGTGCGCTCGCTGGCCGCAAATGCAGTGCTCGCTTCCCAGTATTCAATGACGCTCCGAGCCTAGGAAAAGCGTTGAAAGTTCCGGTGACATACAGACTGTGACGAAATTCAAAACTTAAGAACAACACTTATTACGGTAATCTGTGTTTCTGAGGCCAAAATCGTAAAGAAATTAATTGTTTACTAATATTGTGAGAAATAGGCTGGTATCTTGAAATAAGGTTTTCTAAAACATTCTGTTAAAGTGGCTGATTGACCAGTTGATCTTCAACCCTTAAGTCTTATTCTTCGATGTAATCTGAATAGAGTTGGGGTAAGGGAGGTGATTATAACTAAAAGTGGATGAGCGATGACTGCACGGTATAATGGTTCATAATGGTTTACCATCACAAACCATTTACAATCATACACACCACGTGATACTCAATAGTGCAGCTCTAATTCCTACGACAGAGGAGACAACAACTAGTAGTGCTACAGAATGGCACATACTTTCAGGTATTAGTTTTCAATTTCCTTCTCGGCTAGCTATACGAACTTGCCACATACTCTTACCAGCAGCCATCTATCGCCGCCCAAAGTTTTAAAAAAATTATTAATTTTTCGGTTTCCAATAGTAGAACTGATATATTATTTTAATGCTATTAAATAACTGTAAAACCTTGTCCTCAATCGCAATTTCTTTTGAAAAAAGTGGAGCAATTTTTAAGAAAATGACACATAAGTGCCATTGTAAATTCGAAATTTGAAGATCTTTTTCACAGAAAATTTTTGAGTTTTCGAAAAACTTCATATGAAGTCATTTTAAGCACTTTCACTCAAAAAAGTTGTAAAATTACACAATTAGATAATAATCGAATACCCTCTCTGGGCACCTGCAGAATGCCTCGCCACCCTCAATCCACAATATGTACTGCGCGCCCTGATTCGTGTTTCTTTTGCTGATCAATCACAATATTATGCATTGTGGTTTACAATTAAATTCAGACCTCTAAATATCAGCTGCGTCAGGTCATGATACATCGTATGGCATAGCATGTGCTTGCCAAATCGTATTCGTGTTGTAATCGTAAGCGCCAGAGATGAAAAATGGCGCACCCCATGCTGATAAAACGTTCGATGTACACTGCCAAGACGGGCTGCTTCGAAGCAGAAAACTACGCCGTAGAAACCTGCGGTGAAGCGCTGAGTGTTGAACCGTATGAGCCTCTCTGTTTCACAATTTCGTCCAAATTATCGTGTGCAGGGCGACTTATACGTTCTACCTTATGAGTATGTTTTCTTGCGGCAACAGAATGTCAGCATGTTATTGAAGACAATGCGTTCTATAGTAATGCCATATTTCATAAACCTCTGATTCTTGGTATTTTCAAAATAATCTTCGATTATTTCAAAATGATGGAGGCTTCTAAAATTTATTTTTTGCAGAAATAGTTTCATCATCGACAATATATGCCCCTTTGTGGATCCAAAGGCATAATCATTCTTTCTTCGCCGTTCTCCATGTCGCTCTCCTCTCCCCTCAGCCCTCCTTTCCACGCCGTTCCCCTCGCTGCTTTCCCTGTCGCTCTCGTCACATCGACACTCTCCCCTCCTCGCCACAGTCCTCTCTACGCGACTCTCCTCGCAGCTCTGCTCTCCT
>BOPP01000129.1:1118263-1132057 GCA_017312745.1 Gryllus bimaculatus
AATGACGTCTGGGTAATATTCGCACACATACAACTTTTAAACCAAAGGTCTCCCATGACATTGACAAACCGGGGCCATCTCTCTTCAATTGTGGACGAATATAAAATTATGGAATGTCGTAAAACCGCCAATTCACCTTTAATTTAACTATTTACCACGAACACTCAAGGGATTTTTTATTCTTCATTTAAGAAATACCGTGCAGTTATAATCTCTAGATTTTTCAGAGTAGCTGCAAGGAAGTAAGTTCAAGGTAAAACTTAACAGATGGTCTGGCCCTGAATTTCCGTAAGTATGAATTTCCAACATCGAAACATCCCGCGAGTTGGAACAACCTTTTCATCCGTCCATCCCTACTTTTCACTCATCGCAATTCCCATCACTTCCCTTTGAATGGAGACGCCCAGCAAAGAGAGTACAAGGTCCGATGGCGTTGCAGGTGTGGCTGCTCGCCGCCGTGCTGGCGCCGGGCCTCGCGTCTGCGCACCTGCAGCTGGCGCTCAAGAGCCACGCGCAGGCGCACGGGCCCGTGGCCACCGCCGCCCTGGGGCTCGCCGGCCCCGTCTACGCCCCCGCCCACGGCGCCGCCCCCGTCTACGCCCCTGCGCTCGCCCACGCCCACGCCCACCCCGCCCGGCCCGCGCTGGCGCCGCTGCCGCTCTCCGTGCTGCACGCCGCCGCGCTGCCCGCGCAATACGGGTGAGTCCCACGTGCCAGGAGCACAGGAGTTACCACATGGCTGCAGCGGCTTCCGAGCGAAAAACTCGCGCGGAGCCCACGGAGTTTACAATTCCGTGGAGTACAAATGCCAAGTTTCCCTTTTCCAACAACTTTCAATCTCTTCAACATTGTACACTGAAGCCTTTAGTGTCGCGGAGCCTTTACAATTCGCTGCTGTTCGTTGTCAGCAAATTTGTCATCTGTTTTTTGCTCAAATCCGTTGTTTTCTTTTACATACCTTGTTTGCTATTTTAGGACAGTAAAATAATAAAAAGAAATAAAACAACGGGAATAGTGAATTCCGATCTTTTAAACGACATCTTGATTATTTCAATTAATCCAGGGGATTTCACAATTGCATCTGATCTAGATATTAGATATGCACTTTACCGCATTTATCACCTACGCTAAGAAAAAGTGACGGATTATTCCCTTTTATAAGAAACTGTGAACACAAATCCCCATATGTGTATTAGTGCTTGTTATGAAATTATCCCCCAGAGGTTTTTCAAAGAGATGTAAGTCGAAAAATGAAGAAGTTCCCATATTAGGGCATTTTTGATCATGTGCACATGCAACTCCCAAAACACTGTGGGCATAAATCGTAAACGATGCGATCTAGAGGCTTATATATGATTTTTGTGTCCCTGGGGCGTAAGTTACGTTTCCTATTCCTAACCCTACAAAACGAGTTCTTTCAGGGCGCCGATTACATTTTTGTATTGTTTCTCACTCCTTTGTGATGGTTCCGATCGCTAGAAACGCAAATCGTTGAGTTCCAGTGATACTATGTATTTTCGTTCTTAAAACAATGATTTAACAATTTCTCTCATTTTTTTGGCGTTGAAGTTTTTTTGCGAAAAATCTTTGCCTTTAGTACATTTTTTTGGATATTTAAAATTTGCAAGTGCGCATCGTTTACGATTTATACCCACCGTGTTTTAGGAGTTGCGATTGCACCTGAGCAAAAATGCCCAAATCTGGGAACTTCATTTTTCGACTTACATCTCTGAAACACCTCTGGGGGATAATTCCATAACCAGCAAACAAAATACCAAAAATATTTTTTGAATGTACATTTTAATACTAGTTTCACAAGAGAGGTAACATGCAGGGAACATGTGAGGGACATTTGGGAGAACATTTGAGGGAACATTTGAGGAAACATATGGAGATTTTGATTTATTGATTCATTAGTGTTTCCGGGCACATTAACTGCTAAGGTCATTAGTCCTTTACGTGTAGTGAATTAATTTTATCAAATTAAGAACATAAATAATGGATTTAAAATAACGATTTTCTTTTATATGTAAGTTTTGTAACTAAAAACGATTTGATTTGATATGTTTAATACTGAAACAAAATTCGTGAAGCACATAATAAATATTACTACGAACCAGAGTAGACCCAAAAGTTTTAACCGCGTCGTGGCTCGTCATTGGAGCATGAGCGCTCATTGGCTGCGCTACAGAAAGTACACAATAGAACCCCCCTCCTTGCATCGTGCGTCCATCGGAGGCCCGCTCCTTCGTGCGATCGGGAGCAGGTACCCGGAGTGGCAGAGGAGAACGCAGAGCGCGGGTTGCACGAAATGTTGCTTGCAGCGCACCTCCCTGCTGTGCTCATGTTGTTGATCTCTTCACGATCTCGATTGCGGGCAAATTTATCACCTCACGTCTCAGTGGGCTTGTAAGTACAACTCTTTAAGAAATCCAATTTCGCAACATTAGCATTGCCGAAATACTTTCTTACAAGTTCTTATCTAATTTATTGTATTTAAAATCGGCCTTCAAGAGATTCAAAACACACAACTAATCTGCATTTAGTTTTGTTAATATTCTTATTTTTAAAAAAATGCAGAATTTACACAAAAAGAAATAATTAATCTTACATGAAAGAGGCTATGTACAATCAACATCACGCATTGAATATTAATGTAATCTTCAAAATGCAATTTTGCATTCGTTAAATTGCTTGGTACAAGCTTTGCATTAAACAATATAAATTATATTTTATTAAAATGTATATTCTATAAATCGTTCTTGTAGTATAGAGTAATCGTTGAGAGTACTCGTTCAGTTTAATGGTTCAGAATAGTACGTAGAAGACTTAACTGTTCGAGGGTTCCAAACAGTTTATGTAGTATGTAATTACACAATTTGTAAAATAGTCGTTTTCTTTGTTGACAATGAACGCATCGGCTCAATGGGCAAACATTATTATTATTATTATTATTATTATTATTATTATTATTATTATTATTATTATTATTATTACATATTTGACTTTAATTTATTATTTATAATATATTAATTAGTTATAATATATTTAATTTTTTTGTGAGCATGCAAGGAGATGACCACATAAATTCGACTTTTTGAGCTTCAAACAAATGTATGTCTGCATGTGCAATAATTGTTTACATTCTTTTTATAAAAACGGCCCCCTCCCCTCTCGCCTGTTGGCAGGTACCCCATAGTGCTGGCGCCCCTGTCCGGGGCCGGGGCGGCGGCCCCCGTGGCCGCGCACGTCAAGCCCCACGTGCAGGGCTCGCACGTCAAGATCTTCTTCACGACCTTCCCGAGCTTCCCGCCGCTCATCGAGGGCCTGGTGCAGCGCATCCAGAACTACTACTCCACCTACCTCCTGGGGCCGGGCGTCTTCCCGCAGGACGCCCCGCCCCCGCACCGCACCCGCACCACCCGCCCCCGTTGCCCGTCTACCCGGCGGCGACACCCGTCGTTCCTGCCGTCGCGGTGCTACCCGGCGTGGCGGGCACGCCGACGGTCCAGCCGTAGCACAGGTGCCAGCGGCATATCCGATACAACCACCGGACCGGCGGTGCGGCGATTCCGCCGTCCCGCTGTACCCGCACCGCCCCAGCGCCCGTACCAGCACCAGCCCCAGTGCCGGCGCCGGCGCCGGCCTGGCCCGTGTTCCCACAAGAATCTCCGGGCCGTCCCGCGTACCACAGCAACCGTCCGCCGACGCGTCCAACAACACTGCGACGGCGGTGGCGGTGGCGGGCCGCCGCGACACGACGGGCGTCGGCGCCCCGTTCCCGGCGGAGACGACCACGGCCGCGGCGAGATGACACACACCACCACCGCTACCACCACAACCACCACGACCACGCCCACGCCGAACGCGCCCGAGCCCGCGCCGTGGTTCCCGCCGCCGCGGGGGCCTTCCCCGGAGACACCGCCTGGGGGAGGCTACAACTACCCGGAGCCGCCGCGAGGGCCTGTACCGGAGTCGCCAGCTGGGGGAGGGTACAACTACCCGGAGCCGCCACGAAGGGGTGCGCCGGAGTCGCCAGGTGGCGGAGGGTACAACTATCCGGAGCCGCCACGAAGGGGTGCGCCGGAGTCGCCAGGTGGCGGAGGGTACAACTACCCGGAGCCGCCGCGAGGTCCTGCCTCGGAGCAGCAGGCTGAAGAAGGCTACAACTACCCGGAACCGTCAAGAGCGCCCTACAACTACCCGGAGCAATCCCGAGCGCCCTTCAACTACCCGGAGCCTGGGCGGAGGCCATTTGCACCCTACAATTACCCAGCGCCCACGCATCGCCTGCGCTACCCGACGCAACCGCAACGGCCCTTCGGACAGAGGGGTTTCTATTGAGCACGCATCTCCGGTCGAGTGCAGGTAGAATACGTTTCAGATACAACTGAGGCATTGAGTCAGAACTCTTTAAAGGTAGTAGCTCCAGCTATGCTTACGAGATCTGGAACTCAGGTGAGAAATGAAGTTCATCGATATAGATTTTAAAGAAAATCCAGATGAAAAATGACAAGAAACAAAGTAGGATTTCATGAAATGATTAGTAGAAAGTGAAAAATTAGGCGTTTCATGCAGAGAAACCAAGACAAAGATATAACGAAATTATGATGATCAATTTTGAAGTGGACAGTTGAAAGAATAATACTGAAGACATGAAAAACGTGAAAACTGCGTATCGTAATATTCGTTTTTCAATATTGTCAACCTCAACATGGTTACGAAACGATAAATTGTAAGATAAATATGAACAAATCGTTTTGTAGAGTAGTATTCTGTAAATAAGATTTTTTATTTAATTTGAATACGTTTTCAATCCTTTATGGTAACTGAATTTTAATTCCACTTGAGATGATAACTTTTTACGAGAAATATTCTTGCCAACTTTTTCTGTTGAGTTGCATGCCAATGTTTACGTTCATACCAAACATTTCTTAATTGCATGAGGTATAAAGATATACTATGTAGTCACAGTTATAATATGTTACTTCAAACAGCACTTACAAAGAATTTCGACGCAATTATTTTTTTTAATTGTTATCCTTGATATAACTTTACCGAAATCTCTTCGCATTTTAGCCGACTTTTAGGAATTTCTTCATTATTTTGTTTGTTTTGCAACTTTTTTGTACAGCTGTATATCCAGCTCTATGAAAGAGATGAAGAGATGTATTGAATGAAATCAAGTGAATAGAACTGGTTCATGAAGATTATTCCTTTGGCGTAACTTGCGTTGTATTGTTTTTTCAAATTATTTTCACATTGCTCGAGAAATTAGCACATTTATCAGGCACGCAAGTACCTGCGAATTATAGATGACAATTGATACTATATATATTACTAAATTATACATTAAGCTTTACAACTAGTTACCAATACCATCATTTTATAATTTAAAACTGTGATTGTATTATTCCAATTTTCAGTATTTGTTTCATTCATCTAATAATCACTCTCGCATTGCTTTAATGTTGACTGTATATGGAGTGCAAATATGTTAAAGTTCCTTAAACAGCGATGCCTAACCCACTGTTAATTGTGTTCGGCAGCATTTAATATTTTATGACCATGATATTATGAATGTATCGTATTTTTTTACAATTAAACTAATTTAAAACTCTATTTGCATCCTCAAATGTACATTATGAGAACGCTGTTTATTTTCTTAACTATGAAACTATATTAAAAAATATCGAAAAAAATAAAAGAAAACATTACTGACTGATTACCAAAAGTGGCAACACTCTTTAATTTTTATTATAAATCTTAGTAATAATCAGATATACATTATAACTGATAACTATATCTTATCAATAACTCTATCTCCTAATTATATCCCAACTATCAACCAAAATGTTATATGGTGTGGAATCGAATGTCATAGACACATATTTGATAAGCTTTCCTCCTCTTATTCCCCGATAATAACATGAACAATTTTGCAGCAACAGTTACATTTTTACATTTTCTGGTGTGTTACATGTATAATCATTTTAAGAAACGAGACGTTGCGCGTTACATATAAATAAACAAACATGTTTACATAAAAAACAATGAATATTATCTTTTTATTATATATATATATATATATATATATATATATATATATATATATATATATAGTGAATGTTGTATATATAAAAGTGTAAACGCCCGCGACTTCGTGGACCGATCTCCATGAATGTTGCACATCTACGTGTTTTTTCACCCAGAAGTTTTATGTGCAGTTAAGTTTGTTGTAATTTTACTAGATGGCGCTGCAGAACAAAACTGCACTTCAATTTAAAGCAATTTCCATTCAAATTGCGCTTCACCCGGGTTTAATCGTTGCGTTGTGACGCAGAGGGATGCTCAGGAGAACCACACGGGTAGGCACGAATGTGAAAGAGAGAGAGAGAAAGTGAGACGGAGAGAGAGACGAAGACAGACGGAGAGCAACGGAAAGATGCAGAGTGACGAAGAACAGAGAGACGGCGCGCGTAAGTAAGAGAGAGAGCGAGAGATAGAGACTGACACAGAGGGAGCCAGGCAGAGACAGAAAGACAGAGACAGGCAGACAGTTACAGGCAGAGAGAGACAGTGGCAGAGTTACAGACAGGAGAGAGAGAGAGAGAGAGAGAGAGAGCAGAGAGAGAGAGAGTAGCACAGAGGCAGAGAGCGCGAAGAGAGAGGAGAGAGAGAAACAGAGAGAGAGAAACAGAGAGAGAGAAAACAGAGAGAAGAAAGACAGAGAGAGAACAGAAAACAGAGAGAGAAGAGAGAAACAGAGAGACAGAGACAGAGAAAGAGAGAGACACAGAGAGAGAATTCCTCAGAATGAACTCGAAGTGGTTTCTGGAGCTCAAGCCGTCAATTAAATTAATGATTTTCTTCAAAGTATACTCGACGTTTCGGAAAGAAATTGCGCACTTCATCAGAAATACATAGCATAGTAAAAACTTGATCTACAATTGAACAGAAAATATTTTCAACAAATGATTCGAATTTAAGATTATAAATATTAAAGATCACGTAACGTTCATGTTCAAATAAAGGTCATAACCATACAAATATCATCATAATCGTCATCATTAGGCATTATTACTCCAACTTAGCTTCTCGAACGCTCTTCTCAGCGGTTGCTACCTGTTCTAAGTTGTCAAGCCATTCTCCTGGATTCTTCCACCCTATGGACACTTGACCCCCACGGCTCCATCGGGTCGCAAGCCCATTGCGGCCGAGAACTGTCTCAGGCCGCTAGTGGTTCGTGCACCCCGGAGAGGTGGCTCATGGCATCAGCTTATGTCACTACAGTGCCTCTGACCGGGAGGTCTTATGTCACTACAGTGCCTCTGACCGGGAGGTCTTATGTCACTACAGTGCCTCTCACCGGGAGGTCTTATGTCACTACAGTGCCTCTCACCGGGAGGTCTTATGACACTACAGTGCCTCTCACCGGGAGGTCTTATGACACTACAGTGCCTCTGACCGGGAGGTCTTATGTGCGAGTCCCGACGGTGGTCTAAAATGTGTGTATTACCTACATGGTGCTCACCCACGAGCATGAAAATTATGAAGGAATTTACACCAATGGATCAAACCGTGTCAAAAGGTGTACAATTAGGGCCTCAATAATCACCACTGTTACTCCACTACTCCACTGTTACTCCAATACCTGCATCGTTTGCCAATACGTACTTATAAGAAGTGTTAAATATTCCGCTTGTATGGCATCTCTCAGTGCCATTCAAAACAGTTATTCGGATAGCTCGTTAAATCCAATAGCAACTATTCTAATAAATTGTATTCGAATGATGCTTTCTTGGCTCCCTGCACATAAAAGAAATGAAAGTAACGAGAGAACAGACAAGGAGGCTAACGATGCGACTACATTCCCAGGATCCGAGATGAATGGAAGAGGAACACTAGGTGATATCAAGAAAATCTTCAAACTCTTTTATAAACCCCTGGATCGACCCAACGTTTATCATTCAAAACTTCATCTTGTAAGGAAGTCTGTTTCAGAACCATCATTATCTAATCTTCTCCTGACAAGAAACCAACAAGCTCAACTTATGAGCCTGCGAATCTGTCATTTTAATTTGAGCCAATGCTATCTTGTGAAAAAAAATAGATCTATCACCCTGCCCAAATTATGGATCACATGTATCTTCTGGTCACATATGATCCTAGCAGTTAAAAGCGGGCTTACTTTTTTTAACTTCATGACCTCGTTTTCTATAAAATATTGGTATTTTCCTTTCATCGATGGACTTGCCTCATGAAAAAATATTTCTATTTGTATTTCAAAAGTTTCCTACTCAGAGATTTTAAAATAGTATACAAGTAAATTACTCACAAAATTGTGAGTACATTGAATTTATTAACTTTGATAATTGATTGGATTTAGATTACTAATCTGACTTCCGAGATTATTTTAGTTCTGCAATGGGTCCGCTAACTACTTTTTCTGTAATGCATCAAGCAACGTCTCGTCTTAAAGTACTACGTGAATTTTAAAGGCAAAAAGATCACCCTCAAACTCGTCACTTGCACTCGATGTAAATCCGGTCTTGATGAACATACTCCGCCCACACGACGTCCTTTTGCTGACATCTGATTCCATCGCCTAATAAGGGTCCACCACGAGCGAAAGAACGAAGCAGAAGAGGAACAGCAAAGGAAACGGCAAGGCAGCTAGTGCGAACGGGAGGAGCTGGGCCCGCCGTGAACCAGAGAGGAGGGCGAATTTGTGCAGAACGACCAAAGGTAGTAGCTCCAGCTATGCTTACGAGATCTGGAACTCAGGTGAGAAATGAAGTTCATCGATATAGATTTCAAAGAAAATCTGACAACAAAGAACGTGCGATTTCATGAAATGATTTGTAGAAGTGAAAAATTGGTCGTTTCATGCAGAGAAACCAAGACAAAGAGATAACGAAATTATGATGATCAAATTTGAAGTGGACAGTTTAAAAGAATAATACTGAAGACATGAATGCCGTTTCGTAATATTCGTTTTCAATACTGTCAACCTCAACAAGGTTACAAACGATAAATTGTAAGATAAATATGAACAAAACGTTGTATATACATTCTGTAAATAAGATTTTTATTTTAATATGAATACGTTGTCCATCCTTTATGGTAACTGAATTTTAATTTCGCTGAGATTGATAGACTTTTTACGAGAAATATTCTTGCCCAACTTTTTTCGTTGAGTTGCATGCCAATGTTTCGTTCATACAAACATTTCTTAATTGCATGAGGTATAAAGATATACTATGTAGTCACAGTTATAATATGTTACTTCAAACAGCACTTAAAAGAATTTCGACGCAATTATTTTTTTAATTGTTATCCTTGATATAACTTACCGAAATCTCTTCGCATTTTAGCCGACTTTTAGGAAATTTCTTCATTATTTGTGTGTTTTGCAACTTTTTGTACAGCTTATATCCAGCTCTATGAAAAGATAAAGAGCTGTATGAAATGAAATCAAGTGAATAGAACTGGTTCATGAAGATTATTCCTTTGGCGTAACTTGCGTTGTATTGTTTTTTCAAATTATTTTCACATTGCCTCGAGAAATTAGCACATTTATCAGGCACGCAAGTACCTGCGAATATTAGATGACAATTTGATACTATATATATTACTAAATTATACATTAAGCTTTACAACTAGTTACCAATACCATCATTTTATAATTAAAACTGTGATTGTATTATTCAATTTTCAGTATTTGTTTCATTCATCTTAATAATCACTCTCGCATTGCTTTAATGTTGACGTAGTATGGAGTGCAAATATGTTAAAGTTCCTTAAACAGCGATGCCTAACCCACTGTAATTGTGTTCGGCAGCATTTAATATTTTATGACCATGATATTATGAATGTATCGTATTTTTTTTAAATTAAACTAATTTAAAACTCTATTTGCATCCTCAAATGTACATTATGAGAACGCTGTTTATTTTCTTAACTATGAGACTATATTAAAAAGTATCGACAAATATAAGAAAACATTACTGACTGATTACCAAAATGGCAACACCCTTTAATTTTATTATAAATCTTAATAATAATCAGATATACATTATAACTGATAACTATATCTTATCAATAACTCTATCTCCTAATTATATTCCAACTATCAACCAAATGTTATATGGTGTGGGAATCGAATGTCAGACAATATTTGATAAGGCTTTCCCCTCTTATTCCCCGATAATAACATGAACAATTTTGCCGCAACAGTTACATTTTTACATTTTCATGGTGTGTTACTGTATAATCATTTTAAGAAACGAGACGTTGCGCGTTACATAAAATAAACAAACATGTTACATAAAAAAACATGAATATTATCTTTTATATATATATATATATATATATATATATATATATATATATATAATATAAGTGAATGTTGGTATATATAAAAGTGGTAAACGCCGACTTCGGTGTGAACGATCTCATGAATGTTGCACATCTACGTGTTTTTCACCCAGAAGTTATGTGCTGTTAAGTTTGTTGTTAATTTTACTAGATGGCGCTGCAGAACAAAACTGCACTTCAATTAAAGCAATTTCCATTCAAAATTGCGCTTCACCCGGTTAATCGTTGCGTTGCGTGTGACGCGAGGATGCTCAGGAGGAACCGCACGGTAGCACGACTGTGAAAGAGAGAGAAGAGTGAGACGGAGAGAGAGACGAAGACAGACGGAGAGATGCAGAGTGACGGGGAAACAGAGAGACGGCGCGCGTAGTAAGAGAGAGAGTGAGAGATAGGAGACTGACACAGAGGAGTCAGGCAAGACAGAAAGACAGATAGAGAGAGACAGCGGTAGACAGTTACAGCATAGAGAGACAGATGCAGGTTTACAGGCAGCGAGACAGAGAGAGAGAGACAGAGAGAGAGACAGGAGAGGAGAGACAGAGGAGGGAGAGACAGAGAGCAGACAGAGAGAAGACAGAGAGAGACAGAGAGGAGACAGAGAGACAGAGAGAGAGACAGAGAGAAGAGAGCGAGAGAAAGAGAGACAGAGAGAACAGAGAGAGCACAGAGGCAGAGACGCAGGAGAGAGAGAGAGAGAGAGAGAGAGAGAGAGAGAGAGAAACAGAGAGACAGAGAAACAGAGAGACACAGAGAGAGAATCCTCCGAATGAACTCGAAGTGGTTTCTGGAGCTCAAGCCATCAATTAAATTAATGATTGTTCTTCAAGTATACTCGACGTTTCGGAAAGAAATTGCGCACTTCATCGCGAAATATAGAATAGCAAAAACTTGATCTACAAATGAACAGAAAATAATTCAACAAATGATTCGAATTTAAGATTATAAATAAATTAAAGATCATGTAACGTTTATGTTCAAATAAAGTCATAACGCATACACATATCGATAATCGTCATCTTGGGGGCATTATTACTCCAACTTAGCTTCTCAAATGCTCTTCTCAGGCGGATGCTCGAAGGTTTCAAGCCATTCTCCTGGATTCTTCCACCCTATGGACACTTGACTCCACGGCTCCATCGGGTCGCAAGCCATTGCGGCCGGAACAGTCTCAGGCCGCTAGTGTTCGTGCACCCCGGAGAGGTGGCTCATGGCATCAGCTTATGTCACTACAGTGGCCATCTGACCGGGAGGTCTTATGTCACTACAGTGCCTCTGACCGGAGTCTTATGTCACCTACAGTGCTCTGACCGGGAGGTCTTATGCACTACAGTGCCTCTGACCGGGAGGTCTATGTCACTACAGTGCCTCTGACCGGGAGGTCTTATGTCACTACAGTGCCTCTGACCGGAGGTCTTATGTCACTACAGTGCCTCTGACCGGGAGTCTTATGTCACTACAGTGCCTCTGACCGGAGGTCTTATGTCACTACAGTGCCTCTGACCGGAGGTCTTATGTCACTACAGTGCCTCTGACCGGGAGTCTTATGTCACTACAGTGCCTTCTGACCGGGAGTCTTATGTCACTACAGTGCCTCTGACCGGGAGTCTTATGTCACTACAGGCCTTGACCGAGTCTATGTCACTACAGTGCTCTGACCGGGAGGTCTTATGTCACTACAGTGCTCTGACTGGGAGTCTTATGTTCGAGTCCCGACGTGGTCTAAAGATGTGTATTTCCTACATGGTAGAAGTGTTTTCTTTTGCTCGTAGGATGCGCCACCGGCTTATCTGCCTGCGACCTACTCGCCAAAGTAAAATGGTCACTACTACCACTCTTATCGCAAAACAACTACTTTGTTGATTTTCACTGGGCACTCAATATGACAACCATCAATTCAGCCTAGACGTCCTCACCCTATTATTCCTTAGCAATATTTCAAAACAAATGTTAAAACGCGTAAGCTACCCAATATCGAAATTCCTAATTTGAAAGAAGACACTACCTTCCATTACAAACTATTTGCTCACCACGAGCCATGAAAATTATGAAGGAATTTACACCAATGGATCAAACCGTGTGTGTCAAAAGGTGTACAATTAGGGCCTCAATAATCACCACTGTTACTCCAATACTTGCATCGTTTGCCAATACGTACTTGTAAGAAGTGTTAAATATTCTGCTTGTATGGCATCTCTCAGTGCCATTCAAAACAGTTATTCGGATAGCTCGTTAAATCCAATAGCAACTATTCTAATAAATTGTATTCGAATCATGCTTTCTTGGCTCCCTGCACATAAAAGAAATGAAAGTAACGAGAGAACAGACAAGGAGCTAACGATGCGACTACATTCCCAGGATCCGAGATGAATGAGAGGAAACAACTAGGTGATATCAAGAAAATCTTCAAACTCTTTTATAAACCCCTGGATCGACCAAACGTTGATCATTCAAAACTTCATCTTGTAAGGAAGTCTGTTTCAGAACCATCATTATCTAATCTTATCCTGACAAGAAACCAACAAGCTCAACTTATGAGCCTGCGAATCGGTCATTTTAATTTGAGCTAATGCTATCTTGTGAAAAAAATAGATCTATCACCCTGCCAAATTATGGATCACATGTATCTTCTGGTCACATATGATCCTAGCAGTTAAAAGCGGGCTTACTTTTTTTAACTTCATGACCTCGTTTTCTTTAAAATATTTGGTATTTTTTCTTTCATCGATGGACTTGCCTCATGAAAAAATATTTCTATTTGTATTCAAAAGTTTCCTACTCAGAGATTTTAAAATAGTTTACAAGTAAAATTACTCCACAAAATTGTGAGTACATTAAATTTATTAACTTTGATCATTGATTGGATTTAGATTACTAATCAGACTTCCGAGATTATTTGGTTTTCTGCAATGTGTCGCTAAACTACTTTTTCTGTAATGCATCAAGCAACGTCTCGTCTTAAAGTACTACGTGAATTTTAAAGGCAAAAAGATCACCTCAAACTCGTCACTTGCACTCGATGTAAATCCGGTCTTGATGAACATACTCCGCCCACACGACGTCCTTTTGCTGTCATCTGATTTCATCGCCTAATAAGGGTCCACCACGAGCGAAAGAACGAAGCAGAAGAGGAACAGCAAAGGAACGGCAAGGCAGCTAGTGCGAACGGGAGGAGCTGGGCCCGCCGTGAACCAGAGAGGAGGGCGAATTTGTGCAGAACGACCCGCCTAAAAAACCAAAACACGTGGATGAAAAGGGGGCGAAGAGATGTTAATTGCTTACCCTTGAAACCGGTGGCGGCGCGGAAGGGAGAGGGGAGGGGGAACGGGAGGGGCTGGTGACCGCGACGTCTCGGGTGACCCGGGCGGCGTTGACCTGCGCCCGGCCCCCCGCGAACGGGTCCGCAGCCGCCGCCGC